>JBAMIG010000016.1:2994595-3009685 GCA_037177335.1 Kiunga ballochi | reverse complement strand
CAGAGGCTCATCTTTGCTGGCAAGCAGCTGGAAGATGGCCGCACCCTGTCAGACTACAACATCCAGAAGGAGTCCACACTCCACCTTGTCCTGCGTCTGAGGGGTGGTCAATAAATTGTTTTTACATGACCTGAACAACAGTTAAACCTAATAAAGTGTTAATATTACAGCACATTTGTGTCAATATTTTGCACAGCTACAACATGGAAGCATATATGAAACTATTGGTGCAGACCTAAATCGTCATGGGATAAAAAATATAGACTGCTCTTAATTTTAAAATGGTTAAATGATTTTAAAAGAACGGATTAGATTCATAAATTGTATTTAGTTATAGCTGCACATGTGAAGTCATTTCTGCTGTGAAGTACCTCAGTAAGCCAGTAGATGTCAGTAGCCTACCGGTTATACCTTTACCTGTCTTAGTGTAGCCTACATTAGTCATCCAATTTAAGAGTGACATTAATGTGGACACTTTTGAGGGAAAATATTTCCTGCATTGGGATAAAATGGCTCAAACATTAAAAAAATGTCTAGCAGTCTGGCTGTTACTCCACTAAGATGAGTCATAAGCTTCAGGAGTAAAAACCGCAGCCAGGATGTTTAGTACTGAGGTTGAAGATGGAGCTGCTGGAGGATCTGAAGCTGACTGCAGTGACCAAAGATAATAGAGGGATATGATGGCATCCCTACATTTCTCTAAACCAGGCCTTAATTACTAAAGCCAGGATGTGGCTCTAAATTTAACAGATTATAAGAAACATCACAAGAAAAAAACCTTTATAATCTTAAAACGACATTAAGTGTAAGCAAACTTGGCGTCTTAGAGGCTGGAAGATGGTCATATGTTTTTAATGGATTTGAATTGCTGCTGTAAGACACCGTCATGCCCAGAATCAGCTCTTCTGGTGGAGATCATGCCAAATTTAGCTCTTTGCTGAGTACGTGTTAGTGGTTAAAATGTAAGCTGCAAGTTCCACAGACATATAATGTTCTTAATGCAGATATCTGCATACAAATTTAATAGATGTAGGCTGTATATTTCTCTCTTTATCTGGCAGCTCCATGTGGCTCCCCAGTAATAAACCACTGCATTAAGATGTTACATCATTAGAATTCATACCAAGATTAAATATAATGAAATAATGTATTACCACTAACAAATGTTTTCTAATAACCTCCAGTAATACACAGTCATTTTATTTTATTTTTATTTTTAATTATTTAGTAATTAATGCGTTTATCACTTACTGTGGGTTGTTTCTTGGTCTTATCTGGAAAAGCAGGTTTTTATGGGTGGATTTCTCCGTCACCATGATCTATAAAGCGTTTTTTATAGTTTCTGCTTATAAGAGGGGTTAATTGTTGCCTCCACGCTTTCAGTTCAGCTGCCCCCAGCCCCTCTCCCTTCCTGTGCACGCCCCTGTGGCCTCCAGACATTGGAGTCACCTTCTTAACCCGCCTAATCCAAATAAGGATCCAGGGAAGCTGCAACCTATCCCAGCAATCATTTGGGCAAGAGGTCATGATGGGTCACCAGTCCACCGTAGGCCAACAGAGAGACAGACAACCATTCACACACAAACAGTCATATGGAGAATTTAGATTGACCAACTTAACAAATTAATCTAACGTGTGGCTTTGGATAGTGGGAGGAAGCCGAGGCTTCAGTACCTGAACCAGCAACCTTCTTGCTGTGAGGCTACAGTATTAGTGCACTTTGCAGCCACATATGAACTATAACAGTAATAATAATGATAGTAGCAGAACATAAATCCTTGATGACAGAAAGATCTCCTGCAAACCTCATATGTCTTTACACACATTCAAAAGTTAAAGTTTTGATCCATGCAAAATTCCTAAACTGATCTCAGTAAAATAAAATAAACAAAAAACAAAGTTGAAATCAAACAACCCCATCTAGATAAAAGGAGTGTGAAGAAGAGCTTTACAGCCCCTGTCTGAATGGGTTTGCCCGCTGCATGACGACTGACCCCGCTGCTTATATCAGCTGGGAGCTGCTGCCTCCACCGGCTCAGCGTGCAGGGGGCTGAAATGGCTGGCTGGGGGGGCTTCTTCGTCTCTCTCCTCAACTACAAGACAGAGAAATATGTGATCGCAGAAAACAGGAGAATCGGAATATTGTTCCGGCTTTATCAGCTGGCTGTGCTGGGATATATAATCGGGTGAGGGCTTTTGCATGTCGCTGTTTGTGTGTTGACTGTGACATAAAGAAACAGAGTGATTCACAAAGTTAAAAATAGGCAAGCTCACGGCAGCTTCTTAGTTTGCTGGTGGTGTTAAAGCAGCAAAGGAGTTTTGCCACTTTGGGAGTTTATGTTCTGAATTGCTGCATGTTTGTTAGTTAAATGGTTCATGTCTCAGTTGTCACATCTTTATTACATGTAAATGCCTGGTAGTCTCCTATGTATTACAAATATGAAGAAAACTGAGCAAATCATTTGATTTAAATGTAAAATTTTGATTTGATTTAACTCACTTGACTATAAAAGTTACGTTATGTGACTGTAGCAGGGTTGTAAAGTCATTTTTTCTTATAGATTCCTCACACTATGCATTGTATTGCACTGCCAGTGAGACCACCATGTGCATGAAGTCAGAGATAAATGATAACACGCATAAAATAATCACAACTCACTTACATAAATAACACACCCCCTCAACTTAATATAGCTCTGATTGATATCTAGGTGGGTGTTTGTTGTGAAGAAAGGGTACCAGGAGAGAGAAGAGGCCATACAGACGTCAGTCATCACCAAACTTAAAGGTGTCACCCTGACCAACACATCTGAGACAGGGCCCTACCTGTGGAGTGCCGAGGATTACGTCATCCCCCCAAATGTGAGTCCATCTATCGACCGAGTACAAATGTCATCTAGCTCTCTGAGTCTGTTCCTGCCAAGAGAGATTATTAGGTCATTAAGGTTTGTTTTGCCGTGTATCATTAGTCCCGGCATGTGTCTCATCAGATTTAACAATGCTGAGCTTCTCTTGGAGTGTAATTTGTTTAACCTTTATCTTTGTGGACCTAATTGGATTTTGCAGGGCGAGCAGGTTTTCTTCATAGTAACAAATTACATCGAGACCCCCAATCAGAGGCTGGGGTTCTGCGCTGAGGTGAGAAAACAGTAAACCTCTTGGTTTTTTTGATTGATGCACCGTCTCTGTGGTAAAACGTTTCCTCTCCTCAGAGTTTCAAGGTGCCAAACGGACGATGTCAAAGCGATGAAGACTGCTTTGATGGGGAGAGTGTTGTAGCCGGTCATGGTGAGGGGCATTTATCCACTTTATTTATCCCTTTTTATGCATTCAGCTTGAAACGAGACTCTATTTCTTTTGATTTATCCTGTTTTAGATCATAATAATCCCACATGCCTTATGCTGTCAAAACATTTGTGGGGTAGTTTGTTAAATTTCAACATTGAAATTTGAATATTTGAATATTTCCATGAAAGGTTGGTTGTGCAAGACATTGTCTTTAATTCTTGTTGCTAGGTATAAAGACCGGCTTGTGTCTGAACAGCACTGGGACCTGTGAGATCTACGCTTGGTGTCCTGTTGAACACAACCCGAGACCAACGTGAGACTCTTTTCCGGCTGGCAGTTTGTAGAAATGAGTTATTTTGTGCCAATACACAATTACCGAGCCTAATCCCTCATGTGGAATGAGATGTTTGTCTTTCTTTGTTTCCTCTAGAGAGCCATTACTAAATGAAGCAGAAAACTTCACAATCTACATCAAGAACTTCATCAGGTTTCCAAAGTTTGAATTCTCAAAGTAAGTCTGCTGATTGCTTTTATGCCTGTGGTTTCAAGGCATCGTGGCTTTGAGTGAGATCCGAGGAGATACATGTTCCAACGGATGCTTTAAATAGCTTTAGGGTGCACACAGTCTTCTATTTATACTAGCCTGTGCATTGCACTCAGAGAGACAGTGAAACAGTCATCTGAGACGTCCTTGACAGTGGTCCTTGCCCTGGACAGGTGTTAGATCAGACGGGGCTCGCCCAGTGTTGGCTGTGTTTTGTTTCCTCACTCAAGTTTTGCACGAGAGAAGGGCGAAGCAGCAAATCCGTGGCTAATTCATCTGTCAGGATCTCCTCGTAATTACACAGACATCTCTCTCATGCCCTCCTACTAATCTAAAAATGTTTTTGCTCCATGGGATCAAAAGGTAATGCGATCCTTTTAAATGGAGGTTGACTCAAAATGGCTCGCAACACTACACGTCTTACAGTATGACATACAGTCTGAGTCAGGAAGCAGATGGTGTATGACTGACATGCTGCATGTGTTTCTGTTGGAGTGTGTGTTGAGGGAAACATTGTCAAGCTGCAAATTTTGGATGTACCTGCTTAGAAAGAAGTGATATGCTGCACAAAGGGGTCTAAAATCTAAGAGCTCTTTTTAAAAAATAAACTTAATATCCATGCATCAATCTGTCCCACATATTCCAATCAGCTGGTCGCTGGTAGCTGGAGCCTATCCCAGCAGTCATTGGATGAGACGTGGGTAAACACTGGGCTGGTTCACAGGAAAATATTTCACATAAAGAGTATTAAACTACTGGATACCCAGATTGCTGCTGCTAGAGTTTAACCAGGTCTAAGAGAACGGCAACCTTCATCAGACAAAAATGAAGCCCACGGGGAAGTGACACAAATTGCAGTTTGCTCCTCATCCACTAAGGGCTTCAAAATAAAACAAATTCCCAGAGTTAAACATGTTAACTGCCTGGTCTAAAAAAAAACATTTTAGGTTTGATAGGTCAAGTTTACAGCCCTGTGATGGACTGGTGAACTGTCCAGGGTGTACCCTGCCTCTTGCTCGTTGACAGCTGGGATTGACTCCAGCTGCCAAAGAGGTGATGGTGGGAAATGCCCACAGAGCTTCTTTTGTTCTTCATCACGCTGTCCATCTTTTTATAACACAATAATTAATCTGAACACATCACACCAGTTGTAAAATCTAGACACTAGTGTTTAGCCAGTCACTGGTTAGGTTTCAGATCTTATGGATGGTTTAGGACCAGCCGTCTGCCAATCTGAAAGTTGGTGGTTCCCTGAATTCATGGTGAGGTGTCCTCGGACAGGACCCTGAACCTTATGTTGTCTCCTGATAGTGTGTGATGGAGCAAAGACTTACTTGAGCTTTTAGATCCAAAGGCAAATACAGGTGCAGTATTTAAGACACGAAGATACTGCAAACTCCACTTAACAAAGGTCTGGGTGTACAATAAAGCATGTCTAAACACCTTTATGGGTGAAAACGTATCTGTGCTAAGACGGATCAGCTGTACTGTCTTGTTAGCCCAGAAAAGTCCTATTTAATAATCTGGTCTGCTGTTGGACTCCTGCACAGAATTAAGTTCACTGTGACAGAGATGCAATCCATCCCCCAGACACATTGTCCAGCCTCTGGGTCCAAATCACACATCTGCATTCAAACGTGCCGACCATTAAAGACTTCCTTCCACAGTCACTCCATCAGGGATTCATAGCACGGTACAGCATTTCCTAACAGATTTTTCATGGTGTTTTGCTTTTAGGTAAGAGGTCAGAAAACAGTGAACAACTTTAGAAATAAAACCTTGAGATTGAGATACCAAAGTGAAGACAATAATTTGTCTGTTTTTTTTCTATTATTACTATTACTAATTAGGTCCAACGTCCTAGAAACATCTGATGACAGCTATCTAAAGAGATGCTCCTTTGATAAAGACAGTCATCCTTACTGTCCCATCTTTCGCCTCCGAGATCTGGTCAGCAACACTGGACATGACTTCCAGGACATGGCTGCTAAGGTAATGGAAATGTCTTACATCTAACACCGTATGTTAGGCTGAAGTGCTTCCTGACAGTGATGAGAATAAAATAACTATAGAGGATGATGCATGTTGCAACAAACTACTTTTTATTTTATTTCTGTTTAGTTTATTTTCTTATTTATCCACCAATTTATTTTAATTCTATTGATTTATTATTTATTTTGAATATTTTTTAATATATTTTTTTGCTAGTCTGTTTTCCTATTTTAAAACCTCTTCATTTTCATAAAAGTTTAAAGAAATTGAGACGTTCAGGGGTTAACAATTATGTTAATCTGTTCTTGACTTGCAGTGGAAAGATACATTGCACTGAAATTCAGTTAACTCATAATTTATTCATACATAAAATCGATCAGGTTTGTGTTTATAAGAAGATATAACATGAACGTCCCTCCAGTGCTTCTTTTCTACCTTTAAAGTTAAGATAGTTTAATATGCCATCTGGAGAAGAAATCCATGGTCGACATCGGTTCAGGACCAATCTTGCCTCTGAATTTTTGTTTTTACACATAAATTGTAGATTCTTGCAAACTGGGAAGAATTGTTATGTTGGAAAATTACTTTGCCAAATTTATGTTATGAGGAATTAAGCTAAAAGAGGTCCAACTAGTTAGAAACAAAACCAGTTACATGATAAAGTTGCTGGTAAGTGTTTTTGTTTTTTTGTTTATTTAAGAGTGCAGTACCACTGCACCAGTTTGTTCTGGTGAAGAAGAGCTGAGCCAGAAGGCAAAGGTCTTCATTTACTGGTCCATCTGTGTTCCTACCTCCAAGCTGTGGGTCGTGACTGAAAGAACGAGATTGTGAAAACAAGACCTCAGGGCGCCCGGGCTCTCCCTTAGAGAGAGTGAGAAGCTTAGCCATCCATGATGGGCTCAGAGTAGATTCACTGCTCCTCCACAACAGAGGAACCAGATGAGGTGGCATCTGGTTAAGATGCCTCTTGGACACCTCCCTGGTGATATATTACAACACCTGGGGGGCATATATGTCCTTGCTGGAGTGGAAATGCCTTGAGAAACCCCCCTGGTGAGCTGGCAAACATGGCCGCTGACCCTTCAAACCAACCCAGATAAGCGGTAGAAAATGGATGGACAGTGTCTTTAAAGGTCTATTTGTATCCACAGGGCGGCTCTATTGGCATACACATCGAGTGGAACTGCAACCTGGATAGAGACCCCTCTGAGTGCAATCCTCAGTACACTTTCACCCGTTTGGATATGAACTTGAACAACTCGGTTACATCAGGATACAACTTCCGGTATGTTCCATCAGGCGTTTAACACAACCAACCCACTGGCCCCGTTTTCCTCTTGCTTTAATGGATCTATTGCGCTGTTCTTCCCCACAGATATGCCAGGTACTACAAGGATCACAACGGTGAAACGTATCGCACTCTGTACAAAGTTTATGGGATTCGCTTTGATATAATGATCAATGGCCAGGTACAGGAGCGATACGAGTCTGTACCATCTACCACAGTCCCCAAAAAAGTAATGATTCCAGTACTATACAGCTAGTAAATGTCTTCTTGTTTTGCAGGCTGGGAAATTCAATATTGTTCCCACAATCATTGCTATTGGCTCAGGTGTTGCTCTGATGGGAATAGTAAGTACACCACAACCTGTAGCTTCATAAAAAGGGTCAAACATGATAATTAGTACAAAAATAAGATTGAAGCTTATAAATAATAAGTAAACATTGTTTTCATATTTCAGGGGGCTTTTGTATGCGACATGATTCTACTTTACATGATGAACACAAGCTCCTTCTACAGGGAGAGGAAGTTTGAAATAATCAACTTCAAGTACGAATTGTTGCATTTGTACAAATAATCAGCTTTAATTGCTATTCTTCCTCACATCTGCAATACTCTTATTCTTTATAAGCAGAAAAGAGAAGACCACATCAAAGGAAGGGAAAGCAGGACATCGAGAAAGGAGATCCAGGAAACCAGCTGCAGAGAAAGATGCCGCCAATAACATTAAAAAATCAGAGGAAACTGAAGTCACCATGGAAACGGCTCCTCCAGAAGGAAACCAGCTGTCTGGAGACAAACGGGGTCCCACCATTCCACGTAACACAGGACAGAGATACTCCGCTGTTCTGTCTCAACAAGGTGCAGAGCCAAAGCATCACATCACATTTGCTACACACAACTAGCGCGAAAGCAGAACCTGCAGATGTTTTACACTGCAGGAGGTGGATCCTAAAGTCAAAACGGATGTCCCCAGCTGGGACGGTCACTAACACCAATGATGCTTGCACTAACTGAACATGTCTTGGTCCATGCGTTGGACTGGAAGAATCAGGAGATTGATGCAAGCAAAAAGATGACCTTAACAGCTCCATCAATCCTCCGAGCTTTCATTTCAGATGAAACGGAATAATCATCTAATGCCTTAATGCTGTTTTTATAAAAACAAGATTCAGTGCATTACAATATTTTCCAAAGGGTAAATGATGTATTTAGTTACTGGGTTTTCATTGGATTACAAAAACTAAATTTTTTTGCCTTTTATTCGACCTATACTCAACAATAAACCCTGAAAAGTAAAAAATATTAAAAGTGCATTGAAATATTTACAGTGGACTGAAAATTGATCTGGTTTATTCAGTAATACCCTGTAATAATCCTGATGGCTTTCTTATGAAAAGCAGAAGAAAGCTCTCTTTACATCATTCACCAATAAAGCTCAGGAGGGCTTAGTCTGCTGTGGACAAGTTCACCGTGGGAAAGAACTGACTGAAGGAGGAATGGACACTCAGGTGCAGGGATTTCTTTTCCTGATTGCGACTGTCTACATCCTAATTGTACATTGTTTGATAGAAACGTGTTTGTCATGTTGATTTATGTCACCATTAAATAACCTGACACAGATAAATTCTGTAAACAAACAGCTTAAGTGGAGATATTTATTTAAATTTGTAATCACAAGTGCAATAATCTTATCAAAGCTTTGCACATTTATCATTACACCTTGTTAAGATGTTATAAGTTAACCTACTTCATTAATATTTATTATCCTGGCATGGGTATTACCAAGAACAGAGCTAGAATTACAGGTTAAAGGATTTCATAGTCATTGGTAAATGTGAATCAAGGGCAAAATGGACTCATTGTGAACACATCCTCCAATCTATAAAGAGCTATAAAGGAAAACATGTGAAATGTCTCACAGTTAAGTCTATCTATAAACAGCAGGGTAGACAAACCTAATGGTTTTATAGCACTGGAGTAGTAACACATTAGGTCATTTGTGGTGTGTGATCCTAGTATACATGCACCATTCCGTACAAGAAAGTCCAGAACAGCACGTAAGTAAAAAGACCTCCAACAAGACCCCCTGTGAAGAGCAGCCTTCGTGATTTGAAGCATTTGTTCCACCGCCGCCCCGCCTTGAGGATGAGCAGGAGCGAGAGGAGGAAGGAGGACAGGAAATAAAAAATGAAGCCATAGAGTCCAGTCAGGCCGAGAATACCGGCCGTCGCGCCAGACAGAGCGGACACAGAGGTACGGCAGTAGTCCAGCACAGCGGCATTACCCCTCACAGCCACTTCGCTGATGAACTGTGGTCCCTCACGCTTGGTCCCAACTGCGGCCATCTTGGCTCTGGTCAACTACCAAACAAGGATGCAACAGAAACAGTGTTTACAATTCACATTTAGGTTGTTTTTTGGTATGCATATTACAATTTATTGGACAGACAGTAATAAGATTACATTGTTAATAATCTGTTATGGCTTTAACATAATCCAATACCTAAACACTAGCTGTATTAAATACCTTCACCAGATGCTTTAGTTGTAGCCAGAAGCTATTTTGCTGCATAATAAATCAGCAGTCATATAAAGATATTCACCGACACTTTATTTGAGCAGCTTTTAACCAAATGTGAAAAGGATAATGGCGCGCACACAAATACAGATATATAGATCAATATTGGCTTGGCAACTTAAAAATAATGACTATAAAAAAATGATTAACTTAAAGTGATAGTGGTGCTTATTTATTTATGTTTTAATAAAAAAAAATACACCCTTTTAATATTTTTGCCAAATGGTATTTGTACTGTAATATGTTAGCTTTGGGATAGGCCTAATTAGGTTATGAAGTAGATACACACACAAACTCCAAATGAAAAACATATCGCACCAGTCAGTTACACTAAGAGAAACTTTTATCCCCCGAGGGGAATAAAAGATAGTTATATAATAACACAATCTGAGACTTGACTACACAATAACTGTCCTATTTAACGTTCATGTCACTGCTAGTGCTAACATGCTAGCACCGTTAGCTCCTTAGCTGTCTGAACACTTCGCTGCAAGGAACAGGTACTTACTGGATTTGAACGATGATTTTGTCAGTTCTTCAAAATACAATTACAAAAACATATTACAAAAATGTTCTTTTATTAGGTTGAGTATTAGGCCGTTTTAAGAAACTGCCAACTAGTATGGTACGAAAAAAGCGCATTCATTCTCGTAAGGATGACACTCCTGTACAAAGTCAGCCATACTCCTCTGCACACAGTGCATTGTGGGTAATCACTGGTCATCAAACAGGAGGAGGCGGTGGTGCGTTTTGGTTAATTGAAAAAGCAGGAGACATATAATCTTTAAGCAAGATCAGATTGAATTTAAAGTATTGTGGGCTCAAATAAAATGTTAAAAGACTGATTTATAAAGCAAAACAAGTGAGATATCAAAATGTGGCAGAAACTGGAAACTAAAGAAACAAAATTAACAAAAATTAAAATAAAAAACAACAAAACAGGATACACACATGGTTTTAAACAAACCAAACGATTATGAATCCAGACACAAACCATTTCCCCTTCCTTACTTGCGCCTTAACGCATGTCGGCTAAATATAATACATTGTCACAAACTGCAGACACATTTTTACAATGTTTTGGTTTGCCTTGAACGCAGCAGTGTCGACTTTGCCTTCTGGATGATGTGCAACAACTAGCACTGTCAGGAGCAGTCATGTCCAGCTTTATCCTAGGTATAGATGTGGGAACCACTTCGGTAAAAGCCGTTTTATTAGCATCTGACTCCAAAACTGTGGCGGCGAGTCACGCTTTACCCACTGTTGCTGACAGAAACTACGACGGGATAACAAAAGTGAGCTGCTCGCACGCTACTTTATTCTCCCCGCTCATAGGTAAACACAAACTCAACTGAACGGGGTGTGTTTGTGTCTGTGTGAGATGTAGGCGAAAGAGCAGGACACGGGTCGGATAATAGACGCTCTGAACCGATGCGTCCGGCAGCTGCCAGCAGATAAACTGCAGCAGGTCTGCAGCATCGGCCTGTCCGGACAGATGCACGGGATCCTGTTCTGGAAAGCAGGCAGCGGTAAGAAAACATGTCAGAATAGAGATGTGGTGACTGTGTGACAACCTGTGTTATAAGCAGCAAAAGGCACGTGTGTGTAGTTAGATTAATGGGAAATAAAATAAATTAGAGGCACCATAAAAGTGGTCCACCTTTGCACATATTCTCACTTTTCTTACTGCTACATTCTGACAAACCTGCCATATTTATTGAGTAATATAGTTTATTCACGTGTAATTACTAATTAGTATTTGTTTAGATTTTTTGATGGATGTGTTGAATTTAAAGTAAAGATATTTTAAATGCTATTTTCTTTAACTCTGTTTAGAAAAACCTAAAACAGACATATCTTTCTTTCTTTCTTGTTATCACATTATATTTTCTAATCGATGTCCCAGGTTGCGACTGGTCCAACAGGGACTTCTTCACATCCAGAGACACCAGTCAGCTGATCACGTGGCAGGATGGACGTTGCAGCAGTGACTTCTTGTCCTCTCTCCCTGACCCAGAGTCACACCTCAGCGTTGCCACTGGGTTTGGCTGTGCAACAATCTTCTGGTACATGAAACACAGGTCGGCTCTAACTTTGTAAAATCCACCTGCAGGTACTACTTGATTGTGTCATTCTAAAGCAGACTGAGAAAGTGTGTAGTTTCCCTGCAGACCTGAGTTTCTTCAGGACTTCACAGTGGCAGGGACCATCCAGGACTACGTGGTGTCCATGCTGTGTGGTTTGGACAGGTGTGTGATGACACCTCAGAATGCAGCCAGCTGGGGCTTCTTCAACACTTCAACCAATCACTGGAATGAAAAAATGTAAGTAAAGTGAAATTATGTTGACTGTAAAAGGTCATGTTGTAGTTAAACCACTAATTGCATGAAATTATTCAGTTGCTTCTGCATGCATATGCGGGCAGTGTGTGTGTAGCCTAACTGAAAACTGTGTGTGTGCATGCTACAGCCTGAAGGCTGCCAGCTTCCCATTGCACCTGCTTCCTGAGTGTGTGCCATCTGGTGGTCTGGCGGGGACGACACGGTCAGCCTGGCATGGCATTCCTGCCCGTACACCAGTAGGGGCCGCCCTGGGAGACTTCCAGTGCTCCGTCTACTCCTGCATGAGTTCCCCAACAGATGCAGGTGAAACAGGAAGTTGTTTCTCTCAGGCTGAGTTCCCACTTAATGCACTGCTCCATACTTCATGTTTATGCCTTTTAAATAATCAGTGTTTGAAAAGGATTTCACTCTGATGTTTCATCTATTATTAATGCTTCGTGCCGCTCTGACAGCTTAGGAAACATTTTATCCTTGTGTAAGAGCTTATGTGGTAAATGTAGAGCCTAAAATACTAATTTCCTGTTGTTTTTATTCAGTTTAGCCACATAAGATGTGTTGATATGAACTCCTTATAATTTCAGTTCTCAACATAAGCACCTCGGCCCAGCTGACGTTCGCCATGCCAACTGGTTTCACACCTTCAGCTTCTCCCCAGCCAGACTCGCCCATCTCCTACTTCCCATACTTTGACTCTTCATACCTGGCTGTAGCAGCGTCGCTTAATGGTGGAAACGTTTTCGCCACTTTTGTGGAGATGTTGACTGCCTGGATGAGAGAGCTTGGTATTTATCCATTTACCATCCGATCATATTTTCAGTGTAGTACTTCAGGAGAACATGCATCTTATGATCTGATCATAAGGCTTATTATTCCTGTGAGACAAGCAGTTTTACAGGCTTTTCTTCATATTCCTGCACAGTTTTATAAACTTGAGCTTCCAAAAGTCTCTTTTTACATGTCTTTAATCGGAAGATCTGCACTTAGAAGAATTTTAGGACATCAGTATCAAAGCTAATTGTGACGAAAAACAGTAAATATTTGTTAAATATGTTCTAAATGGGGTATTTGTGCCGTTTTAAATGCTGTATTTTAACATCCCTGCACGTGTTTTTGCTTCATTATGCAAAATAGAGGAGTAACCTTTCAGAGTTGCTTGATTCATAACAGCTAATCCCAAAAAAATACAATATCTTTAATGAATTGATTTAGAAATTGAGAAAAAAATGCAAAAAAAAAAAAAATTATTAAAAATAAAGAAATTCATAGTTATAACAAATGAATCGGCAAAATAAATTAATACATGCGTAATAACACAAATTACATTTTGACTATTGCACTATTGTACATCTATATTACATTTATCACTATTTTGGTCAAAATACTACAATAAACATGTTTAAATGATTCAAATAATGCTCTGCTCGTTGAACATGTGAGTTCATGATGTGCTTTTATTTACATTTAGAGTAAAAAAGTAACATTTGTTCTCTACAGTTTACTTGCAATACATTAAAATCAGCTGTAAATGGACACATTCACAGCTTACATCCATTATTTTAATACCAGTAAAAGCTGCTTTTTCTCTCACTTTTATATGCCTCTCAAAGGTGTCATAATAAAGAGTAATTACTATTTTAAGTGATAATCTTTCCCTTTAAGATTTGAATAAATCATTTATTTTATTTATGCTTTATCAAAGAATATCTAAAAATTAAAGCACAAAATTAAATCATGGAAGTTTGACTCAGAGCCTGTTAGCAGGCACCTTTGTGCGGATCTAAACCAGATAAAACCTGAACACATTCACATGCAGTTGTGCTTATGTAAAAGCATATTAGCAGGGTTTGCCATAAGCTGCATGTACTTGAATAATAACAGCCTCCTTCTCTTACAGGTGTGGAGCTGAGCAACTCAAACTTGTATGAAAAGTTGATTCAATGTGCTCTGAACCAGGAAACCAGCGACCTGACGGTAAATCCCACCCTCCTGGGGGAGAGACACAACCCACTCTGCCTGGGTCACGTGACCAACATCTCCACCTCCAATCTCTCCCTGGGTCATGTGATCAGAGCACTTTGTCGTGGAGTCCTGAGTAACATTGCCTCCATGATGCCTGCTGAGACTCTGCAGCAGGCGGGCATTTGCAGGATCGTGGGCAGCGGGAGCGCGCTCACTCGCAACGAGGTCTTCAAGCAGGAAGTGGCGAAGGCGTTTCCTCTGCAGGTCTTATACGGACAGAATGCAGACTCTGCTGTTGGTGTTGCCATGGTTCTGTGTGATCGGCTTTAAAAACCAGGGTCCTATTTAAAGGAGGGTATCCCTGTTTGTTTACATGCTGAGATTTTTGCACAACTTGAACATTTTAATAAATGGTATGAGCATTTTTAACTTTGATTTTCTTTGAGAAGATAAATCCAATGTATGCCTGTAAGCAGGAGGAAAAGATGAAGGCTTTTAAACTGTCAGTATAATGGCTCTGATGAACCGCTGACTCAACAAATCTCAAACAAACACTTGTTGGAAGGAAGAAGGAAGGGAGCAGGGATCTTCTGCCTCCATCATTCCCGTAGGCTTCCTGCGTGTACGACTGTTTAATTATATGCTCAGTTTTTATATAAAAAAGAGGAATTACTCTTTAATTTAGAGATATGTTCAAGAAAAGTCTTTATAAAAGATAAAAACGGACATTCTTTGACCTAAATTGCAGCTCTGTGATGTAAAAGAAAGATGTGACATGTAAACAGGACTTCACATAACACAAAATAAGGCAAAGCAATGTATTTCACAATTCAACACATGGTAATTCAAAGTGCTTTACAGAGCTATAAAACAATAAAACACAGGCAATAAAATAAGAAAAAAAATAGAAATAAAGCAGCAAAAAAGATTAAGATCATGTAGATTCAAAGAGATAATTAAAAAATAATTTAAATCATTATCCATTTTAGAATACATAAACATAAAAATAAAGATTATAGAAATGCCGTGGAGAATAGGTGAGTCTTCAGCGTTGATTTAAACAAGCTAAGTGATTCAGCTGATCTGAGGCTTTCTGGGAGTTT
>JBAMIG010000016.1:2950798-2993015 GCA_037177335.1 Kiunga ballochi | reverse complement strand
CTTTATGTTTGAAGCCTGAAATGTGGCGAAAGGTTGCAAGGTTCAAGGGGGCCGAATACTTTTGCAAGGCACTGTATATATACTGTTTATTTATATTTTCTGATGGTGTTCTCTCTATGAATACTGACGTTATTGTTGATGAATGAGTAGAAATAATAATTTATTATATGAATATGATCTTAAAAAACATTTATGTTACATGGTAAAGTGTTGTTTAGTTTCTCTGGTTATGTTAATACAGAATCATAAACAGGCAAATAATAAAAAAACTGTGTAAAAATCCTAATGACGCCACACTCAGATGCCTGTTTTTATAGACATGAGCTTCAGGTAACTTGGTGGCTTTTTGGGCGATGACAACAAGTATCAGCCTCGAGCATCTTATATCTGTGCGCCCGGTTTGAGACAAAGAAAAGGAAGTTATCTGAAGAAAGGAAACAGACAGATGTCATGAATGCAAAGAGGCTCAACACTGGTTGGCAGAAGCTGTAACCGCACAGTCACAGGACTGCAGCAGCACAGAAAACATTAAACTGAAATGAAACTGCAAAGAGGCGCATAGAAGGGGGCTCTTCTGCTACTTTGTGGACTAAAAGCGGAGAAAAAACTATGATAGAAATCTGATACAAGAAAACTGCTTTGTGAAATGTAAGTGAATCTTTGTGTGTATCTTTAAACAAATGCACTTTCAGATTTTCCGATGCGTTATATTTAGATGAGTATGTAATGAGCAACTATGTGCTTAGATGTGGTCCTTTATTTACCAGACGTGAATTATAAATTCATTTTGCTGCATGCTTCTTTAACTGTGGAGTCCAACATGATATTTTTTAAATACACAGCTCCAGAGACATTTAGCATCACTTTGTGGTAAAAAATTTGCTTGTTGGATACAATAAGATGCTTGTTTTTTTTCACCTCGTAAATAGATTCCCTAAAACAGAAGATTATAGTATAATAAATGTGAAATATTTCACGGTAAACTGTAAATATTCCCCCACAAATAATATTTTGCCCACATTTTGTTTAAGCACTAAGTAAAAATCTCATTCTAACTTTTTTATTTATTTTTTTTTTGCGTTTTTTACTATTTTTTTCATGTGTCAGGCCTTGAAGGGTTAATCAAATAATGATGGTATGTTCACTGATATGCTGCAAGAAGGAATAGTCAATACAGCACTCATTCAAGCACTTAGGACTACAGTAACACGGCCTGCTTCTGCTGAGGGTGGGTCATTTTATCTCCATGCATATATCTCCCTACTGGTGTGTTCAGAAGCAACAAAAGGATTCACACACCCTGATCTCTGCAGGATACACCCTCTCTGTTTTTTTTGTTTTTTTTTATCAGAAATTGAATTTTTTCTTACAAGAGGATAACCTGGGAAGTGGATATTTACTTTGGTGAGTTGGAATATGAGGTTTAAATAATCTGATGATCTCAAACCATCCTGTGATTTTTGGCATATGGAGTGCCTTTTTATTTCCATCTATAGATATATATTAACATGTTCATCTTAATTCTTGGAAGTCTGTGGCTGTTGTTGTATCGTGTTTCTTAGTGAAAATAATCCAGCAGGACATGTTTAAATGCATGTAACATGCTCCTGCACACTGTTAAAGTGCTAAAAGGTTTCCTGTCTGAGGGAACAAGGAACTTAAAGCAAAATCAGACTGTGCTTACTTCTGTTTTTTTTTTGTCTCATGGTGAGACACATTCATCTCATGATTTTCATGGAGTCTTAAGATTTCCACGCTGTTGCCAATTCCTTTTTTTTTTATATAAATTTAGAAAATGGAGAACAACTAGCCAGCCAAGATTTGTAGGTTCCCTTTATGTTGAACACATCTTCATACTGATCCTCTCCCATCAGCAAGGCTTAATGGTTTACTTTACATCCCTTTTTTGCAGAATCAGTCCCCACATAAACCACACTACACAGGATCTGATTACTCTACAGAGCAGTGAGTAGCTACCAGATCTACTGTGTCTACTGCAACCATGGAAATGTTCTAAATAAACGGCTTTGTTAGTCATCAGGGGAAGGAAACATCACATGTCTGAAATATGTCTGCGCCCTGAAACGCCAGCGAGATGAAACCCTTTAGTTTTGCCTCCGGACATACAGATAGTACTTTGTCCTTCATTGTAAAGTGGCGACCTGCTCTGGGCGCCCCCTGCCTCTTTCCTAGCTGCTGGGATAAGCTCCAGCTTCCCCATGACCTTGAGTTGAAGCTGTGTAGAAAATGAATGAATGCTTACAGCAAGTGGCCTTTTGACACATTAGTAATCTCCTCTCTGTATCTTTTTAAAAAATTTTGAGCAGTTTAAAAGACAAATGCAGCAGTGGGTCTCACAGATGTTGGGAAGGTGCAAACCAATCCAAGGACAGGGATTACGGGAAGCCAACCAGTCCTTCCTCTGGTTCCTGTCCTCGGATTGGTTTGCACCTTCACAACATCTCTGAGACCCACTGCAAAAAGA
Organism: Kiunga ballochi; assembly: GCA_037177335.1. Taxonomy (NCBI): domain Eukaryota; kingdom Metazoa; phylum Chordata; class Actinopteri; order Atheriniformes; family Pseudomugilidae; genus Kiunga; species Kiunga ballochi. Next base: position 2,990,530 of record JBAMIG010000016.1, on the reverse strand, counting down.
AGAGCAGTGGAAGCAGTTTGTGCACTGTAACATCTAACAAAATGGCTGAATGTTAATTTGCTGAATTGGTTTGATAAACACCCAGTATGCGACATCTCTAACCTCACTGTTAAGGTGCAGCAGCTGCCCATAAACACGTCCGTAAACACAGCAACGTAAATCAGGACCATTAAATTGTTTCATGTATGTAAAATAAAGGCGTAAAAGTCGGTGTCTCACATCAACAGCATAGCACATTGCAATCATCAAAGTTTAGCACCTTTTTTATGATTTTACACCTGATTTATTTCATGTTTGTGTTGATAGCATTTAGCTGCTAAGCTAAATGTGCAAAATTTAGCAGTGTGTCGCAGAAATTTATTTAGTCTCCAAGAAAAGATGTTTGGTTTGTCTATACTGTAATAAAAATAATAAATCAGCTGTCATTGAACTGTATACTATCTGGGAGTGTTCAAACTGGTTTTTTCTCTCTTGGATAATGAACTCTTGTGCCATATTTTGATCACCAGAGTTGGGCGTTAAGATGAAGAGGTCAGAGATGTTTGACCTCAGTCTGGAGACAGACGACAGGACAGAAGAGGAGAAGTCACAGAGAAAAGCATCAAAGAAGGGTGGTTTTGGTGATGAAGACCATAAGGCTCCAATGGACACTGATTACCAGGAGGACATAGAGGAAGCCAAACCAAAACTCCGATTTAATCTTAATTTTGACAAGTGAGCTTCTCCATGCATTGATAAAATGATTCTGCCTTCCTCTAATTGTTGCTGTAACATGCTGTGTATTATCAATCTTCATAGTGTTGATCGAAATGGACAAAGCTGCTCATTTGTCTGCAATAACACAGCTGTCTGTAACACATCATCTCTAGGCAGCTTCGGGGTAAGAAGCTGGACACTCGGGGAGACACCTCAAGATTTACTATTGATCGATTGTTTGAAGCAGTCGCCAGCAGGGATGTCAGAAGACTGGATGGTCTTCACGAGTACCTGCACAAAAACATGAAGAAACTCTCAGACTCTTTGTGTGAGTGTGCACAGACCCATAATGCATCAGGTGCCGCGAACTACAATGTGCTCACCTGTATATTAACACCTCACATCTGCAGATCAGTCTTACGGTAAAACCGCACTGATGAAAGCTCTGCTGCACCTGAAAGATGGCCAGAACATGACGGTTCAGATGCTGCTCGACATCTCAGAGAAAACAGGCGACATTAAGGAATTTGTGAACGCAGCTTACACCAGTACCTACTATAAAGGTGAGAAATCACCTCCAGGCCCATCAAATCATTCAGCAGTGATCTGATAATAATTTCTGATTGTTTCTTCATAATTATGAGGAGAAATAAGCTGTGTGTGCTTTCTTGTATAGGTCAGACTGCTCTGCATATTGCCATTGAGAGGAGAAGCATTACCTATGTAAAGCTTCTGGTCAGCAAATGTGCAGACGTCCATGCCAAAGCCTGTGGGAAGTTCTTTCAGCCCCATGACGGGCCTTGCTTCTACTTTGGTGAGTCATTGCTGTTTCTTAAAGGAGGGGGTCACACAAAGATAGTCATATCGCAAGATGAGTCACTCAGTGTGAAGCTGGTGATGTGTGTGACATGTTGCATCCAGAAAGATTTATACAATTTATTGCTTCAGGGTTTTTCTCCCTAATAACTACATTTGTTATTGAGAAGGATAGGATTTCTAAATCTAGTGACCTCTTACATAAATCAAATAGCTGTTTCTGTAGCGCTGGATCGCCTCCGATGTGCCACATTGTTTGTCAAGGTTTTAATTCTGTGAGTATAAAAATATGTATGTCCATAAAGATAAGCACAAAAACATGAAAACACAAAATCTAACAATTAAAATGAAGATAATTAAGCAAAGCGAGTTTATTTGTGTAGCATCTTTTATGTGCAAAGTGCCTTTGCAGTACTAGTGATTCAATTTGTATCGTAGTTTTCATTTAAAATCTATTATTTATTCACTCCAAAGCACAAATGCTCTTTGTTAACAGACAGAACAACTAGATGCTGCAGTGTCTGTGAATGTCCTGGTCTATGCTAAGGTAACCCAGAAGTGAGGGATATGATGATGTAACAGCAACAAGAACAGAAGCAAGTTATCTTAGTAGCAGGATCTGAAGTAGATAGAACATAATCTTGTTCATTTTATAAACAGAGAAGGTATTTATGATAAAATAAAATAGTGATCTGAATAATTGGAAGGATGGGAAGGAGGAGGGGGATAAAACATCACAGCTGGTCCACCACAGCATCCTCCCACACTGTTCCACCTCAACGTTACCAAAACAAATGGGTTAAAACTCAGCCTTTCTACCCTTCAGCGTCTCTATAGCATCAAGAACAAACAACTAGAATAACAGTTTCAAGTAACTTGGAATAACACTGGACAGTGAACATATCGTATCACATCTTCTATTTGCTGCTCCTCCTGTTTTTATCACAGGCTTTCTGGTAAAAACCAGGTTAAACATGCATGTATAACCACCACTGCTGCAAAAATGATTGGTGTGCAGCCTTCCATGTGCATTGCTACATCAGTAGTGGAGGATTTTTACACACCTACTACATGCACATCTTGTCCCGTTGCTCTCAGAGTATGAGGTACAGTTGTGGTGCAGTTGGTTAGCACTGTGGCCTCACAGCAAGAAGGTTACTGGTTTGAGCCTCAGCTCTGGGACATCCTACCAGGAACCTTTCTGTGTGGAGTTTGCATGTTCTCCCCATGTTAGCGTGGGTTCTCTCTGGGTACTCCGGCTTCCTCCCACAGTCCAAAGACATGCACCTTGGGGATAGGCTGATTGGTGATTTTAAATTGCCCATAGGAGTGAGTGTGAGTGTGAGTGTTTGTGGTTGTTTGTCTCTGTGTGTTGACCCTGTGATGGACTGGCGTCCCGTCCAGGGTGTACCCCGCCTCCCACCCGATGTCAGGTGGGATTGGCTCCAGCTGATAATGGATAGATGCTCACATAGCAGCCTTAAACAACACGTCCCTACTGAGAATGGCACGTCTTGCCTTGTTCTGTTCACCGTTATTTGCTTTATTGATGTTTAGCTGGTTTCAGCTACTCAGTCTGTTGAAAATCATTTCCCCTCAGGGATGATGAAGTCAATAATTGGTTATTAATAATCGAGCTAATGCTGGTATTTGCCACCAACACATTCTAATACATGTTTACTGGCAACATTATATCATTGTGCATTTGATACTTATTCAGCATATTCTACTAAAAATATGCTTAAAACATAATTATTAATCAGAAAATATGACAAAATATACTTTTCACACCTTTGCCAGATATTTTTCTTTGCTTCTTATTTAATTCTTATTTATTTAAATAGATTTAGATTCTTCTTTCTATTCAGCACATTGTCTCATCATTAAATGTTTAAAATCCTCCTCAGACTCAGACTCTTGTAGATATGTTTGAGGCATATTAAGGCACATATTTAAGGCAAAGCTTTATCATGAAGCCAACAGGGTGACGCAAAGTGCTGCAGATGGGTGCTTTATCTAACTTAATCAAACTAACTGTGAGTCTTAAGAGGCTGAAACTAAGAAATCTTTATTTAAGGGTGTGGCGCATCCATTAGAAGGCGAGTGCACAGGAAATGTGGGAGAAGTGGTGTCATGAGATAAACTTTTTATTGTACAGACTGAACTGCCACAGCAGACTTACATAATATTACCAGAAAACAACAGGTAAGTGCCCACTGAAGCAGCCTGTTGTATGAATTTAGTGATGGCTTAAAACTAACAGGCTATGGAAATAAATGAGGCAAATGTGGCATAAATGATGTCCTGTCACTGGCTCTAGTACGCCACCTCCTGTCCAAGTGCTGAAACTGAATAACTTCTCTATGTTATCTGTTGTTCAGTAGCAGAGCAAGACTTATATACATGGGGAGGCAGGACTTTATAAAGGAGTGACTTATGTTCAAGAACGGAAATGGCAGATCTTTCCAACACACACACTGCTGTGATATCGGCATTCATATCAGGAAGAAAATAAATATGTTTGTATTAATAAGTCTGGGATGAAAAGTCAGCCCTGTACCAGCAGTTACTGTCCAGTAGTAACTGGTCCAGAATGAAGTTATAAATTAGTCTCAGTGAACGTCTGAAACCTTGTCAGAAGTTTTACAGATGCACTTTGTCTCCAGGTGAGCTGCCACTGTCTCTAGCAGCATGCACAAACCAGCCTGACATGGTGGACTTCCTGATGAACAATGAGTATCAGTGTGCAGATGCTAAGATGATGGACACTCAGGGTAACACAGTGCTGCACGCCCTGGTGGTGGTGGCCGACAATTCCAAGGACAACACGGACTTCGTCACTAATATGTACGACCGCATCCTCGTGAACAATGCCCGACTGCATCCCAAAGAGAAGCTGGAGGACATTGAGAACAAGAAAGGGCTGACACCTCTCAAACTGGCAGCCAAGACTGGCAAGATTGGGGTAAAATATTTCAGATAGAAACACAAACTGAGGTACCGTTAACCACTGGTTCCCTTTTAGTTCTGACACTTCTTCTGTCTTGTCTCCTCTGTTCTGTCTATTTTTACCCCTCCTCAGAAATGTTCTCTAATAGTTTTTCATCCTTTACATGCAGATCTTTTCACACATCCTAAAACGTGAATTCCACGAGAGTCACACCAAACATTTATCACGTAAATTCACAGAGTGGGTTTATGGACCCGTCCAGTGCTCTCTGTTCGACTTGGCCTCAGTGGACTCTTATAAGAAGAACTCTGTTCTGGAGATACTGGTCTACGGCTGCAACATCCCAGTGAGTCCCATCATTAAGAGCCCAGTCAGAGCAGCAGGTAGTAATGCGTCTCCTCTTCCTCCCCTCAGAACCGCCATGAGATGCTCCAGACGGAGCTACTGAGCAGACTGCTGGATGAGAAGTGGAGGAAATTTGCAGGTTGGAGGTTTTTACTCAAATTCTTGGGCTACCTGTTGTACCTGGCTGTCTTCACTACAGTAGGCTACTATAAGAAAGACACTAAGGTAAACCAGTAATGTGATATGTGATCTAATCTGCGTCTCCCCCCTGAGGACTGCCCTGATGTCCTCTTTGTCCCCCACAGCCACCATTTCCAATTGAGAAAAATTTGAATGGTTACCTGTATCTAACAGGCCAGCTGCTGGTGCTTCTGGCAAACATCTACTTCTTTATCTTGGGGGTATGTACACACCAATATCTAGTTACCACATTACCTCCATGCAGGAGTTTTTATCCAGTGATTTGCCTTCATTATGTCTAGATTGTGGACATGAATAGGAAACGGCCAAAGCTGCAGATGCTCCTGGTTGATGGATACTATGAGATTCTTTTGTAAGTAACAAAGCTGATTTTCCAGGTAGGATTAAAACTTGTGCAGGTGTTCTTTCCTGTCAGACGATTGTTCAGATGCTTTTCTGCTTCAGTCACCAGAAAGCCCTCGTTTGTATGCAGGATGATTCAGGTACTAGCTGGTAACCTGTTGCAACCATTTTAAACCATATTTGTTATCATTCACATCAGACTTTACATCATTGTAATCACAAACACAGAAGCATGGACTGTTTTAGATACACTAAAAACAGATGCATTTATTCCATATATATGTGTGTTCATACTAAAATGGCACTTATTGGTACAATAACAGTGATTATTAAGCATATAAACATTGCAGTGACATGCACTTCATGTTTCACAGCTTGCACTACTTGAAGACTCAGGATCAGGATGTGTTTAAGGACCACATAGATTATCTGACCCATACTGATGAATGGCTGATAAGCAGCACTAATAAGTGTTCTCATATCTATGTACTGAACTGGGTCCAGTTGAAACCTTGTGATCCAGATGAGAACCAGTTTGTTTGAGGGAACCACACAAACGTGCATTCAATTAATGTACAAGTTATATAGATGGTTCTGATAAATGTAGTTGCATGACAACCTTGGTCCATTCATTCATCCTGCTGCACGCATGCGCTGCACGTGATGGCTACTCCTTGGTAGACACATTGTTGGAGTTCTTAAATTGTGATCTGTAATGTTGCTGGCATAACTTGGAGGTGATAGTGATTAATGAAAATACATTAAGAATGAAACCAACAATACAAACGCCAACATATATATACAGGTTGGTCTTTAAAAAGGATGTAAAACTGGACAGCGAGGAAGCCTGTCTGACCTGCAGTGGCACATCTGGACAATGTTCCTCCTTTCTGTAAATTATAAGATAAACTGGAATTTCAGATATCCATCCATCTACCGCTTTGTCCCTAACGGGGTCGCGGGGGGGCTGGAGACTATCCCAGCTGTCAACAGGCAAGAGGCGGGGTACACCCAGAACGTCCCGCCAGTCCATCATAGGGCTAACACATGGAGACAAACAACCATACACACTCACACTCACTCCTATCGTCAATTTAGAATCACCAATCAGCCTTTCCCCAAGGTGCATGTCTTTGGACTGTGGGAGGAAGCCAGAGTACCTGGAGGAAACCCACGCTAACAAAGAGAGAACCCACGCTAACACGGGGAGAACATGCAAACTCCACACAGAAAGGTTCCTGGCTGGAGTCATTGCCCACACCAAGGCTCGAACCAGCAACCTTCTTGCTGTGAGGCCACTGTGCTAACCAACTGCGCCACCGTGCAGCCCAGATATTCAGATATCTAGAATTAAAATTGTTCCTAGTTATAATTTTAATTTCAGATATAAAAAATAAAATAAACATTCTCAACATCTACTAAATAGTTTTCTACATAAAAAAATGAATTAGTACCAGTAAAAATGTCTTTACTGATGCCAACAACAACAATAATAATAATAACAATAATAATAATAATAGTAATAAAATAAAATAAAATAATAACAATAATAATAATAATAAGCTTGTCACGACCTAAATAAATGTTTTGTTTGTTTTGAGAAACAATAATGTTACTTTAAAATAAAAAACACTAATTTATGCTACGTATTTCTATTTTGCGCAGCATCAAAGAAACAAATGTCTGCTTGAATTCCAGTTTCCCTGTCTGTAATCACATTGATCTCAGAGAGAAGTGTGATTAAAAACATCTAAGTGTTTCAAACATCTGCACACAATCACAACTTTCAAGTGGTCATTTTAACAGACATCAACTTGACTGGATCCACATTCATGTGTTTTACTTCCAGAGGAGTGTGTTTATTAAATGTACCGCATGTGTGTTGTGTTTCTAAAAGTCACAATTATTAACGCATCCTTTATGATTCAGAAATGTCCAAAAATCATTTATAGGAAAGAAAAAGGTAAATACATGTACCTCTAATCTCACTGGGTCACACAGTGCAGTAGTGAATCTGAATTGGATGAAGTTTATAGGAAATGAGTGAATGAAGGAAATCTTTATTGTTCCAAATAAAACTCTTTCCACGATACTCTCGTAATAAAATAGTTCAGTTAAAACCTTCAGCTTAACATTTTAAAGTAACATATTAAAAATGCTGCTTCTCTCAGTTTAGTGCAGGCCATCTTCTTCCTCATCTCCACCGGGCTGTACCTGGGCGGCTGTGACCAGTATCTTGGCTTCCTGGTGCTGTGTCTCGCTTCCAGCTGGGTGAACGTGCTTTACTACTCCAGGGGAGACAAACACATGGGCATCTACAGCGTCATGATCCAGAAGGTCGTTGACATGAAGATAATCTGCAACTCTGTGCAGATCTCAGTGCTCCTCCTGATCCAAAGTGTCTTCTCTCTTCATTGCAGATGATTCTCAGCGATATCTTGCACTTTTGTTTCGTCTACTTGGTCTACCTCTTTGGATTTTCTGCAGGTATTTCATCTTACCCTGTGAAAATGGAAATGCTGTAATATAAATGGGGGATGTTCTTTTTGTAAACAGCTGTTTTCTGTCCTAGCGGTGGTCACCCTGCTGACAGAACCTGTGGAAAATAACCAGACTGTTGCTCAATCTCGCATTTTTGTTCCTCTTGGTCCTGATGAGAAGTGTTACAAAGTCTCATTCAGAAACATCACCTACACTACGCTACAGCTCTTTAAGTTCACCATCGGTATGGGTGACATGGAGTTCACTCAGGATTATGAGCACGGGGTGGTCTTTTATGTTCTCCTCATCTGCTACATTGTTCTCACCTACATCCTGCTGCTCAACATGCTCATAGCTCTCATGAATCGCACTGTGGAGGAGATCACCTCGGAGAGCGAAAGCATCTGGAAGCTACAGGTGAGGGCAGAGGTCATGGGAGTGTTTCCTGGAGGGAACGGTGCGTTCATGTGCTGCTGTGATTGTTCTTAGAGAGCAGTGACGATCATGGACATGGAGAGAAGTTTGTCCCCCTGTCTGAAGAAGAGGTTTCGTTGTGGGGTGGAGAAAAATCTCGGCACTGCTTTTGGAGATGAGCCCCGCTGGTGTTTCAGGTTCGTCTCCTTCAATGTGGGTCAAGAAAGTTTATGTTTGGGATGTAAATGATGGTGGAAATGTTGCTGGATGACACAACATGCATGCGTGGAGGGATTACAGGGCAACTTAGTGCAACCAGTCAGAGATGAAACATGTTTTGGGGAATATTTTAAAGTAATTAATGTAATTAATATAAATTTAATTTATATCCTCTTTATAAATGATATAAAGGCAACATCTAAACACAAAGACATGTAGTAATAAATGGAAAAAATAACAGAATAGATTAAAATATAGAAATAAAATACTTTATTAGGTACTTTAATTCAATTGTGTTGGACTAATATAAATATTCATACCTTAATGGACACACACACACACAGGAATAATAAAGTGTTACAAGATGAATAGAATTTTTTTTTTTTAAATAAAATCAAATTAAATAAAAAGATAAAACAAAAGGCAACTAGATGACAAACAAAAATCATCACAGCCTTCTCAAATGTGATGTATAATGAATGACATGGATGCTGAAGAAATTAAATGCCAGATTTCTTTTGTAAGGTTGTTTATTAAACAAACAAATTATGTGAAGCATACCAGGCTCTCTGGTACCAGACCCGGAGCAGCAGATCCTCTGTGTTGTGCTGGCAGGTCCTGATGTATGAAAATAGTAATATTTTCCCCTTCAGCTGGTAAAGTTGCAATAATTTTATATTTAAACTAGTTTAACTGTGATTTATCCACAAGACGATATCTGCATGATAGGATGTAAAAACTGCTAGCATGACAAATAATAAAGAAAAAGCCATATTTTGTTATTATTGCTCATTCAGATAGATAAAAAGAACCACATAGTCCTGTGCAGGTGCCACTATAGCTGTACTGCAGGTTCAATTCTTCTACTTAATGTTAGTACATGTTAGTATATTAGTATTATGTGCAGAGTTTAAATCTCCATACATCTAACCTCATATGTGAATAAATCTAAGCCCTGTTATTTAATACTGCAGCCTCAAAGTAGCAAATAATTACCATTAACTTCCCCTTGACTGGAGGAGGAGGTGGAGTCATATTATTACTTAACCATACATTAACAATTGTAGTAAATATTTTAAATAAGCTTATACCGTATATATTACATAAATCGTCTAAATTATGAGGCAGAACACTGAAAGTGTTCAACCTGATTTCATCCATCAGTAGGATCAGATGAAAAATCAAATGTTATGATTAGATAAATACTATCAATGTAATCAGTTTAATCATTATTCCAGTCTTTATTTCCACTAGACTCACTAAAACTGCTCATTTCTGTAATTACACACGTCAGCAGGTTTGATATCTTTAGCATGTAAGTGGAAAACAGGATAAAGTTGAGCTTGCAGCTGTGCGAGCAGGATCGATTGATGAGCACGATGCTGTGGGCTGCACTCACGCTGACAGCTGATTGATGCCTCACACAGAAGACAGTAATTGGAGCACGTGTCCTCTTGTCGTCTCAGAGTGGAGGAAGTCAACTGGAACAAATGGAACATCAACACGGGCAAAATCGATGAGGATCCGGGATACTGGGATCACACCCAGTCCTCTCTGCCGGAGTCTCCTCAGAGGAGACCAAACAGAGGTATAGAAACAATGAACACATGCATTTTAAACAGTCATTCACATAACGTTTCCTCGTTCGCCCACAGGGAGGAGCTGGAGAAACCTGTTCACAGGCAGTAGGCGGTGGCAGAATTACCAGTCCACAGAGATGAGCGTCTTGTCCGTTTGAGGAGCCAATAAAAGAGGTTAACGATGGCTGCTCAGCTTGGCCGGATGAGCAACACAGCATTTCATTTCACTTCCCGAGAAACTTCACTGCCAAATGACTGAGCCGATTTTCTGTCTGAATAATGCTCAAGTGTATCAGCTTCATTTCATATTTCCATGGCAGTACTTCACTAGAATGAGCAGCAATCACTAAATGTGTGTTTTTGACATGATTATATGAGAAAGATGGCTTCATAAAGGCAGTGGGAAATTAAACAATTCATCCAGAGGTTTGTTCACAGGCTCTTTCTGCACATCCTCTGCAGCCACCTGCCTCAAAATCCCTCCCAGAGTCATTCTGATCACCATGGTGCTGATCCAGCTTCCCACAGAGATCCCCATTTTCATCACGGCCTGACAAGCCAAATCTCCTGCACTCGGATAGTCCTGCATATTTCACAGCTTGCTTCGTCTACCGGACTTCCTCTTGCCCTTTGAAAGATGCAGAACCTGAATAAATGACATGGCAAGCACAGCAACCGAGCGGCCACACATGCTTCAGTTCGGCCTTCTCCCCCCACCGAGATGCTGGTGTGGTAAATGTAACGCAGTCGTGTGAACAGTGAGCTACTCAGACCCATTTCAAAGCATAAATTAGAATTTTATTTTATTATTACAATATTACAAAAAGAGTAACAACTCTCACGCTCTTGCCTCTTACCTGTCGTACAGAATGACACAAAAGAAAGGCTCGTGGACCTTCTTCCATTTTCACAGCACAAGAAACAGAAGAAAATTAATTTAAATAACAAGCAAATCAAGTATCATAAATAATCACAACCGCAAACTGAAAACTTTGAAACTGAAGTTACAGCTCAGTAACTACATTGCTAAAATATACCTTTACAAAATATTCCTGCTCGTCCTGCTTTCCGTTATAAAGAATCTAAGGAATTGCTCGCTAGCAAACCAAACTTCATTAAAATAAAAAGGAGCAAATCAAATTAAAACCAAATTTAAAAAATTGCTGTTTCTGTGTATCCTCGTCATCTTCTCATTGTTTCATTAAAACCATGCGCAGTTTTAAAGGAAAGTCCAAGGACCAAACACTTAAGGCTTTTTAAGGGCTGTTAGGGAGTTAGGAGAACAAAACATGAATGTCACTGTTATTATTCTCTCTCTCTCTCACACACACACACACACACTTAAATCTGCCCACATCAGCAGGACACACACTCACAATCATTAACCTTTTAAAGTTACAGTAGTCTAGTAGGTAAGCCAGTGTACAATAAAATAAACAATGCATTTGCTGTTTCACTTTAAACTCAAACGTCTGTTTCATTTTCCTCAGCGGTTTATCTTGCAAGTGATCAATTTGGTCTTTTCAAGCACACTTTATATCAGAATCAGTAGCGACTCGATGCACCGAAATTCTCATTGGCTTCGATTCAACACCAGCGACATTTCTTCTACTCCGGAGATTTGTCCACATAGCCACAAAAAAAAATCCCCTTCCATACCTGGAAACAGTCACAACATTCAAGTAATACATTTTGTCATTGACACACACACACACACACACAAACACACAAAGATCAGAAGAGCAAGCAAACATCAAATGGCACAACTTCATACCAACATGTCCTTGTCATCCTGACTTTGGCCATTTAAAAAGGTAGGAAAGTTCATCTTTTCATGGATTTTTTTTCTGCCCTTAAACATTTCACAACCTCATTGCCAAACGTGGCACTGACAAAGAGTTGTTGTAAAACACCTGAATTCATTGCAGCATTTTTCAGCAGAACAGAGCGTCACCGTTTGTCCCTGCGAGAACGTTACGATGTACAAAGAACCTGATTACATGCTTCCTTTAATAACCGCGAGGAATGAATCTGTCTAATTCTACAAATAAATAAATACATATGAGCAGAATAAAACCTGTCGGCATGTCTGATGGTTTTGCACTGAAATAACGTGATCACTCTTGTTTTACCACCAAAACGATCCGCCTCGTAAAGCTAAAATAAAAAGCCAGACATGGTCATGTAAATCACAAAAAACATGTATAAATAAATAAAAATAAAGGAATCAGTACTTTTTCCTGTTTGCCCCCCTCCTCCCCCTTCCAAAGGGATCATATTGACTTTTTCTTACATGCATAAGAAAACTTTATCAACTGGTTTGGATGAAGAAACGACAGGATCTTTTCAGATTCAGGCACGCAGAGAGATGATTGAGGAAGAAGCAGGGAAACAGTACAGAAATGTGCACACACACACAAACACATTCAAAAAGGTTACCTTAAGGTAAAAGCACTCAATAGCAAAACTAGAATTAGCAATTGATCACTTGCAAGATGAAAAACAAAAACAAAAGGAACAAAACAGAAGAAAAACTACTGTTTTGCTTTAAATATATTATTTTTACCCTCTTTAATACTAGTTGTCCTTTAAGTTATCAGTTGGATTTAATTAATATGTTTCCTTTTTTAAGACTAAACAAAGGGAGTTGTAACGTTATGGAGACAAGGCCATAGCTTATCTGTACCCTGGATGCTGGATGAGAGCGGTTTGCCCATCTCCGACCTCTGGGCCTACCCTGCTGAGAGGAGGCCCGTGCATCTTACCCATTAACCCTAGATTCTGATCACGGAAATAGGGCGTCTGGAAGTCCCCACCCAAGTAATCTGCTGTTTGCATCAGATTAGTCTGGGCGGAGGAAGAGGAGGTGGTGGAGGAGCCCGTTCCTAGCCTGTAATGGGGAGCCCCAGGGGGCCCACAGTCCAGCGTTGTGCACCCTCCTGCACCGTGGAATGACATGGCTACGTCCTGAGACCCGGAGCTGTCACTGTTAGGGGTGGGTAGTATGCTGCTGTTCCAAATGTGGGACTGGAAGTAGTGACCGTTGCTGTAGTGGTTCATGGGGCCGGGCATGATGTTGTTGACAGGAGGGGAGGGGGTGGGCCTCTCAACAGGAGGTTTCAGTGAGTAAGGCTGACCCACACACACCTCTGCAGGGTAGCCCATGCCTTTAAAGTGGAAGGATGGGTCCCTGGCAGGTTGCTTACAGAGGTGTGTCCCACTGTTCTGAATGTGGGGCATGTGAGTCATCTGATGTTGGCTCCAGGAGCGGAGCTTCTGCTGCTGCTGTGCGTTGTGTTGTAACTGCTGTTGATGCTGGAGGTGCTGCTGCTTGAGATCAGTGTGGTTGGAAGGCAAGTGGTTCATGGCAGCCACACTTGGTTGGGGGTGGGCTCCCATTGGAGCTGTGGTTTTTTCTTGGGGGCCAATGATGCAGTTGGGTGGAGGGAAGCCAGGAGTAGCAGGGTTGCTTTGCATGGACACCCTAGAGCATGCGCTGATAAACAGGTTGCGACTGATGGGGCTGGGGTTGGCGATCTGGCCCTCGCACATAGAGGTGGCTCCTGCACCTTGGGCTCGAGCTTGGCAGAACTGGTTGAGCTGATGCACGATGGTGCTTAGGTCAGCCTGGCGGCCCTGATGCAGCCCGGCAGCCATGGACAGCGGAATGGTTGAGGTAGAGACGGTAACGTTAGGTGGCGCGTCGCCATCTGGCAGCTTTCTGCTCCCCTGCAGGCCAGGTGGCGGCTGCTGCTGAAGGTGCTGCTGCTGAAGCATGACTGTCGGAGGGCCTTGTGGTTGGCCCAGGGCTTGGTGCTGAGACAGAGTCTGGAGTCTGGATGGACCCTGGGGATGCTGGCCCAAAGGAGGAGGGTGTCTGAGACTCTGGGTGAGCGGCTGCTGCTGCTGCTGGGGGAGTGGCATGTGTAAAGTCTGAGGCAGATCCTGCGGTTGAAGGGGTAAGTTCTGCTGGGGCCGCGGCAGAGGTGGGTGGTGGTTTAAAGTGCTGGTTGAAGCCACTTGATAAGGTCCACAAGGAGGGTTCATGATAACTTCAGGGTGCAATCGAGCCCGGCTGCCGTCAAAATCTTTCAGGATACCTTTGACTGTGGGCACCTTGACGATGGCGAGAAGTCCCGTCTTGGCACTGGCCTGGGCAGAAGGGTAAGGGCTGTAGCGCTGGCCTGAGGTATCAAGGCCGTTGACTGTACGCCGGACGTGGTTTCGTTGAGGGACCTTGACGCTGTTGGGGAAGATCTTGATGGTGAGGGGGTTGTTGGCAACTTTCTTAGCATATGCATCCAATTCTGCAGGGGTTGGAAACGGAGCTGATCTCATCCTTTGTATGGTGTCCCCTGGGGTGGAGAACAGGACAGAATGAGAGAGTTAGGCAGGTCAAGAGTGAGATGAAAGAGGGCACAATAAATTAGACAAATTAACCTAGTTAGAAGTGTATATGGCACAAAGGAAACATCAGCTGAAATCTGAGCAGCTCAGTGGAGAGAGCTCTCAAGTTCCAAATCTCGACCTAAACCCTCACAGATCCCATCTCACAAGACCGAAAAGAGGCGTCCTTTTGCAATCTTGGCAATAATAATAATTGCGGCTGACAAAAAAATTTGGTTAAGTGGTGGCTGTGAGGTCAATGGTTTTTACTGGCCTTATTGGTGGACACAAGTGAAGAATAAGAGCATATCTGAGGGGTGCTGTGACGCTGCAACGAAACAGGAACTGAACAATAAATAAGAAAAGATGTGGAGGTCCTCTGTGGTTGCCTTAGATAGAAAAAAGATAGACACAGAAAGCACTGCTCCATGACAGCAGACAAGCAATCAGACAGAAAAACGGCATCTCTGATCTGCAGGAACACCTCCCAGGTCTCAGCTCGTAGACATTTGTTACCCCCGCTAAGCATCGTGGCTAAATTTAACAATACCGAGATGACAACATGAACGAGTCTTCCTGTTTGTGTATGTGTGAGGGAGTGCTTATTTTAAAATGTACAAGAATCTAAAAGGTGTTGGTTCAGGTGTCAGAATGGTGCGTTTAACGCTCCCGTTCCCAGTCTGAGAGCATTTCATTGCATGCATGGAGCATGCTTAATCACACATAATAAGCAAGTGACAATTGTTGTGAAGAATGCTACGCCTTGTCTCCATGCTTTCCTCCATCTCACTTTTCCACTCACCTCAGCCTTGCCAGTCTGACCTACTTGCACTTAAGCTTTTGTACTGATGGACATCTGTGGTGCGTAAACGCTGCTCTGACAGGCCACCGAGCTGCATTTAATTTGCGCTCTCTGTTTGACAAAGGAGCTTTTCAGATCAGGTAAAACAGATGTCTTCACAGCGTACAGGTTACCTCGCTCTGTTGTGGAGTGAACAAGTCATTTGAAATGCCAGAAATGTTGGCAGAGGTCTCTGGTCGTCATGCTCAGTCTCACAGCAGGCGGACCGGGGCTTGGGGGGGATGAGGCAAAGAGCTGAACGGAGGGCAGCACCAACAGTTGTGCCAACTGGCTAATTAATTCCTGCTTTATTTGTGAACAGGAAACAATGGGCAGTGATGAGCAGGGGCTGGTATGGGGCGGCACACAGGGGGCTGCTGTAACCAAGTGTCCGGCCTGCTGATGGCAGCCTCATTAATGCATGGGGTCTGTGCCAAGGAGCTGGAGCTCAACACCTGCCATCATTGAGGCCCGATGTCTGACGCTGAATAAATGCCAGGGTAAGCAAACACCGCTAAATGAACACTTTCAGGCAAGTAAGAAGCGGAGCATAGGTTTCACCTGGGATATGTCATAGTGGTAGAAATGGACTGAATTAACACAAAAGCCCAATATTCAGAGATTATGGCTTCACACAATATAAAAACGCCTAGAATAAGATGGATGAAAGCACCATTACCTTTTGTTGGGTGAAATAAATCTTGCATCATATGTCATGTTACAAACTGGCTTCACAAACCAAACCAGTGTGACTGAAGAACCTCCTTTAAAAAAGGCTAGAGGTCCATCGGTTGCAATGTGACAGTAAAGCTGCCTGGTAAGCCACTGATGTTTGTTTTCAAAACAAAACTATTTCTTTTCTTATCAATAAAAGATCCTAAAGATCCGAATATCTTCAACTTTCTGCTGCTGCATCACATCCAATGAGCCAGCAGCCATGCCTAATTCGTCACATCATCTCCTTGCAAATGCAAATATTCTTGATGTCATGCTTTTACAGAACAGCCGGCCTCCTTAGCTTATAATTAAACTTTTGCAGTTTCTCTAAAATGAGACCAATTTAGTTTCCAGGCTACAACATAAAAGTCCACGTTGGGATTTTTTGTGTCATGTTTATCTCACGCCAGCTTTACATGAGCTCTTAGAAGACAGTTATGTGGAACAAAGATGTGCAGTTGTGCAAATATTGCAGCAATAAGCATCAGACTGTGGGTGTTTTCTGTCATCTGCTACTCTCAGAGAGAGTAAAAACAACTCTGCTCGGGAAAACGTTTATCATTTTAGCTCCTAAAAGAGACTAAAAATAAGTATTTATCCCTTATGGTTCTACAACAACAACTACAAATTCACTCAGCGTGCCACTTTAACCAGAATGCTATAAATGCTATACATTTTAAATTCAAGCCAGCAAATTACTGATGAAATGGGTATTCCCTGACCAGTGGCTGAATAGACTTCTTGCTGTTCAGATCTTTTAAAATCTCCTGTCTGCTCTTGATCATGTGTTTTGGTAAGCAAGTGTAGCTTATTAGCATTTCAACCTTGAAACCTGGATTAGCTGAAGAGTTTAAAGCATCAAGGCAGGGTTAATGAGGAATATAAGTGAAGTTTGTAGGCGGCTGCTGGTGGCAAGGAGTAGGCCTATATTGCCTCTCAGATCTCCAGCTTAGCAGGAGGAAACGGGAGGAAAGGGGCTGCTCTGGCCGAGCGCTAATTATCCCACTGCTAGCGAGTTGATTGGAGCACAAGTGCACAGTCAGCAGGCGCTAATTAGGGTTTCTTTTATTCAAACTACTGTTTTTATTGAACAAGCTTTAAGCAGCGGGGAGCAGGAGCTCATGTTGCTGTAAATTGCAGTTTCTGCACATGAGCAGGAAATTAGGTCTGAAGCCTCAGCATCACATTAGACATGTCACTGGCTTTTTGCATGAAACCACTTTGTTTTTGCAGATTTGAGAGTGAGCCAGTGATGATAGGGTTATGCTATTTAGCCTCACAGAAAATGACTACTACAAGGAGGAACAGAAATACATGCTTATGGTCTCAGCTGGGACTGAAAAGAGGCTCAGCTGTACTGGGTTTGTTCTGCTTGTGAGAACTAAGGAACAAGAGCCACTTTGACCCACTCCAGTCAGCCCAAGTGGAGCTGTGTTCTTCTTGGCCCACCTGATCTAGTCTGCACAAGCCATCGTCTGTTACCAGTCAATCCCTTATGATAAAGTGAGCATTTGCTGTGGCCTCGTCTCCAATAGCAACCTGCAGCCTCATAACTTCACCCACAGAAGCAGAGGTCCACCCGGTGATCATGAATGGATATAAAGTGTATGAAAAGTGTAAAAGATCTTTATAATTGTAAATAGACTTGTACTTCTAAAGCACATTTTCACTCATGTTTTACACCACATGTCACTGTCATCCATGCACACACACTCATACCCCCGGTCAGCACATCTGGGGCGATGCATGGTTCACGGTTTTGCCCAATAACACTTAAGACGCTTTTCCACTAGTACTTACTCTACCCGACCTCACACGACTCCACGTGGAAACAGAGCGTTTCCATTAGGATTTGTCGATCCGTGTAGATGCTTTCGCTGTGGTTCCAAGCGTGTCGAGTTGTCTGGCCTGTTGTGATCCTGCCCCTCGATGACGTCTCTAAATTTGTTCTATGAGTCGATTTCCCATGAATAACCATAATCAGAGCCTCAGGTAAAAAGTTACCGGGAGGTCTTCTGTCTTTGAGTCAGTCTTCTTCTGTGGTGTTTTGTAGACCCCCCGCAAAGCCTCTAGAAAGCTGCATTGCGCGGGGAGACTCCTTTCCACATTAGAGGATCAGAATTTGTAATGGAAAAGCAGAAGAATAGAGTAGTCACTAATGGAAAAGCAACTTTAGGCATGTAGTCTGGGAAAACCCCAATACCGTCTTGGAAAACTTGTTTTTAACAAAATCTTGCCGGAACATGAGCAAAAATGTATAAAAACACTTTATAAAAATTAGCTTGAAAGCCAATATTCAGCAGGAGCAGCTTTATTTTCCACACAGCCCTCTCAGAAGAGCCGTCATTGTTTTAAAGCTAGTTTTTCAGGCTTCATGAAGGATATTCAAGCTTTTCTTAGTCTCTCCCATCTGCTTCCTGTCAATATGATCCCACACTGCTCTAGTAATGTCGGGGTTTGGCCGTTGAGTCATCACTCCTTAAGATTTGTTGCTGCACATTTTCAGTCCATGTCTCGTGTTATTTTCTGCATGTTAGCCTTTAAAAGACACATTATAAGATATACTGTAAATGTTGTCTGTCAGACAGACTGCTAATAGGTGAGCACCTGTAAAGATCATTAAAAAAAGGTGCTTATTGACAACCTGTAATAACGCTGGTTTGTGTTTTGCATATATTTGTGTAAAAAGCTTAACAAAAAAAAATAAGAAAACACTGAAAATGGAAATGATGAAAATGTGTAACTTTGGAAGGTCTTCAGAAATCCAGAAGAGCTCAAGATACTCTTGCTCCTTGGAGACGAAATACAGGAAAACAAGAGGTGGTGTAAGATTTCAGCAGTGTTGTACATTTTGCAGAAACTTGTCAGTGCACACAGTAAATATTTTAAGTGACAACTTGTCTGCAAATTTTGCCTAAAAGCAATGTCTTGTTGAATCAAGTTGTCAGATTATCTTTTGTGTTGGTTAGAGGACCGGGCTCTGGAAGACGGACGAGGTCTGCACAGAGACCGCTTCCTGCTAACATGCAGGGAAATGATCTACAGGTGCTGCATTATGTCAAGCATGAACAACCTGATCCTGTTACAACTTCCACTGACTGATAAAATAATTAACTCTGTGGCTTCTGAAGTAATACAATTTCTACTGGAAGAGCAGATGAAAAGGGGGAAGTATTATGAGGGAATGATTACGAGGAAAAGATTGAATAAAAATTACACTTCCAGGAATCTGCATGCTGTAGGGAGCATGCTCCATCACCTAAATGGATTATAGTGTTGGACACAAAACAAATTGAACTCCCGTTGCACCCTGTGCTCTGATGCATCTTAGTGTGTCACGTAAAGGAAGAATGTGGCTGATGGCTGTGCCATGTCACAAGCCTGCCTGAGTGAGGCAACAGACGCTGGCACTTAGCAGACTCCCTCATGCTCGCAGATCTCCTGGGGGTTGGCTGATTACTGTGATTCTGAAATTACAGTCTTGATGAGCGGCAGCATTTCACAAAAAAAAAAAGCTGCAGTAGAAATGGGTCAGGCAAGAGCAGAGTTTCTGCTCAAAGACTGAGGAAGAAGGGAAGGTAAACATGGACTTTCTTTCGTTGATTAGCGAATGCTGACAAACAAACTGGATCTGAGAAACGAGGGATTTTCTGGAAGGCGATGACGGGATGAGATTCAATAATTATTAAGGATAAGTTGAACCATGTATGAGATTATAAATCATGACTTGCACATAGAAAACAAGTCAGCACAAGCGAAAGACAATAAGAGTTGTTAGCATTTAGATTCATTAGCATTCATCTCCACCACTCTCCTAGACGCTCATGCTCAGCTTTTACTGGTAATTGCTGACTTCAACTTTCCCTTTGTGCTGCTGGCCCTCACACTCCAGAGTGCCCAAGTTTGTCAGCGGTAGAGTTGTAAAAATTCAAGCACATTGAATTTGGCAAGTACTGACAAATCTGCTGTTAAAACCGGGGCAACAGATTGCATCTTAAATTCACTCGCATTACAAGATCAGCAGGGCAAAACCACTCAGCTGCAATCTGTCTGCAAGTCTGACAGTAACTGACTCTTCCTGATGGTGAAAATTAGGCGAGAGATGGTTCTGTTTAACACGCAGCTGAGATGGTGGCGTTGCAGTAAGCACATAGGACAACACTGTCGCTGCAGGCAGATCCTCAGAGAGAGCCACTTTACCATTCATCAGTAAATTAATGGCACAGTTCATCCTGCTTTCTTCCTGAAGACTGATGTGCAAAATATTCCCTCTGGTTTTAACAGGAGATTGCAGGAAAAAAAAAAAAAAAAAAAAAAACAGGCCAGAGTTGGCATTCAGATCTAAACGCAGGGCGGCAGGTAGAATTTTAACAGCTTGGTTTGTTGTGTGTGGGTGGCTGCATGTGTGTGTGTGTGTGTGTCCTGATGTCACTACTTACATTTCTGAAGTCCAGTGTTCATCTGCGTGTGGGGGAGAAGCTGGAGGGGGAGGTCACCTGGCCCTGGCAGACAGGCCAGCATTTCACACAGACACTAATGCAACATGGGACACACACTTCTCCTCACACTGCAGAGAGAAAATAAAAAGAGAGAGAGAGACAGAGAGAGAAAGGGGGAAGAGGTCAGATATAACTGCAAGGCAGCACATGGTGCGTGGCGATACAGAGGCTGGGTCTGGACTAATAGAACTCTGGAGCTGCTCCCTGGAGGCGCAGGGCTGTGGGAGACATAGTTAGCTTTCAATTAGAAACTGATTCACACCTGGAGCATCAGGTAAGGTGACATTTAATGCCAATAACATCTTCAATTAAACATCAAACAGCCGAAGTAAAACGGACAAACTGGGCCTCAGGGACTCGCAGTAAAAAAAAGAAAAAAGTATACATCATCCCAGTCCTCCTCCTCTTCCTCCTAACCTAGTTGAGCCCCACAACCTGCACTTCACCTCTCCACCTCCATCACAGCACGGAAAAGGAAATAAACCCTTAAAACAGCTAAATCGCCAGCACCCCAATGTGCTACTGCTTATATTATTAATATTTTAGGACAGGTTGTGTAGAGCTCTGGGTGAAACTGTGATGGATAATGACGCAGCTTTTAAGCCATCCATGCGTTTTCCAGGCATTTAAACACGAATCTCCAGGTAAATATAAAAATATAGCGTTAATTCAGTGAATACATGGTAAATCCACACTATAGTGTCTGCATTTACATTATTATGTAGGACATCATCTTCATTAAAAAAAAAAGGGGGGGGGGTCGCTATGACTACAATGTTGCTAAGAGACCTCCATTTTGACCCTGGGAATTGTGATGAAGTGACTTCCTGTTAAACCTTCGACCAATAAGCTTAAACTGACAGTGCTGTCCAATCAGAAGCCGTCAGGGATCAACAAGTGATAATAAAGTTAGATTGAAGAACAAAACTACAAAAGGTCCTCGATGGCTGGATTAAAGCAAAGGAGAAATGAGGCGAGTTAAGAGTTGGTTTAGTGACAACAGTAGTTATATAATAACATAAATTATACATCTGACAAAAAAAGTGTAAATAAGCAAATAGTTTGTTTCAAAGCAAAGACCTGAGAGAACACTATGCAGATGAGAAAACCTTTGACTGTTGATCTGTTATTTCTACAAAAACACATTAGTAATAAATTCAGCTTTGTTTTTAGTTAGCCTTCATGCTGCTACATCTATCAATACATTCATTAAATATCATTTTAGCCCAGCGATCAGACAACTGAGACCACCCTGATAAAATCACGGCATCTATATTAACAGTTGTGCTTTTTCTTCATGACCCCTCTAAAGCAAAAACCACCCCTGATGCAGGTTGACTGTCAAATCAATTCACCGGTCCTCCCAGTTGTATCTGTATTTTCAAACAATGGCTTGTTAAGAAATGAACAACGCAGCTGCAGAACCGTAAACGCTGACCACTTTGTGCAATAACTTGATATAATAGAGATTCTAAATAGTTTGTCGTGCGCCGCTTGCTTCACTGCTGTATTTAAACACCACAGATGCTTGCTTAATCAGCACCGAAGAACAGTCAGGGAGCAAATTAAGTCTACAGAGTGTGTGCCCTCCCCGTTTGCTACGCGGCATCAGAGGAGGCCGGCAAGTGTGCACAGACAAACAGCCTCTATGAGAGAAGCAATTACCCACAAAACAACCTTGGCATGCCTGTCTGCCGCAGGGCGATAGCTTAAAAGTATCTTACCCCCCGCAGGGTGAATAGACAAGTGGAGGAAAGAGTGACAGAGGGGGGAGAAAGGTGGAAAGAGAAAGACTGGTGGCAGGGGGTTGAACTTACTTTAAAAAGCTGGAGCTCAAAAAGGTCAGGATGACAGCTCATTTAAATCCTCCCAGTGAGAGAAGAAAAAACAAGGCTTAATGAAGCCGCTGGTAATGCACAGATACCTGAGGGCGTTGCACCTTGGGGTGCTGCAAGGGGGCGGGGTGGCGAGGGGAAAGAAGGAAGGGAGGTAGCGGTGGGTGGCGGTGCTGCAGTACTCAGATGGATCTGATAATTTCAGAGGCGTTCTGTGCTGTTGATGCAGCGTCACCTTTTCTATTACCGGGCCTCCCACCCCCCTCATCCTCATTGCTTTTCCCCCTGCTTTCTGATTTACAGCCTGGACTGCCATATGGCAGCAATCCCTGCCCTCGATTCAGCGTGTCACCATGCATTAACTTTAATTGGCCTGATATGTTATTCTTTTCCCTCTGGCCTTGGAAGGATTTTAGGTACACGGAGCCTTGATGTCAGCAGGCAAGATTTCCAACTCGCTTTCATTTATGAGGTTGCCAAGATTTCACAAGAAGATAACAGCAATCTCTTTGACAACACGCAGGTATGGGGTGGAGGAAAACTAAATATCAGAAAGAACCGTGTCTTTGTAAAAGCTTTCAAAAGCAAAAACAATGACAAAAGAGTGAAATGATGTGTGGAAAGGAAACAAAACAGCCATGTATACTGTCAGATCGTTTGTTATGAGAACACACACGTCAACGCACTACAGGCAGAAACAGCCTACAGGCCAGCCCCCTCCCGCTTCCCCCACAGTGCCCCTGAATGTCAGAAAACTGTGCAGTGGGGAATGCAGCGGCAAAGGTCAGCCTATGGTAATGCCCAGGCTGACACTGCTTTACAGCTCGGAGCAGGAGGAGATGAAACACGACAGACAGAAGCCTGACGTCTACCAACTCGCCCATCAGCAGCACTGCCACAGCGTCTTCAAATATAGTATCATACACCAAACACTGCTACTTTCTTCAAAGGCACACACCCCCGCAGAGGCATTTTATTCCACAGACTATATCAGAAGCTGGAAGACTATACCTGACAGTGTCAAACCCAGACAGGGACGCTCTACAACTGACTGGCTCAGTTACTGGACTCCTAATTGCCCCCGGAGCACAAGGCAGGGGCTTTAGCCTGGTCTGAGGCTTCCTAACCATCCAGGGAAATAAGCATGTACCCTTGTGGCTTAGTAGCTTTTGTAATATAGAGACAAGCCCTTCCTGGCATGAGTGGAGACAGTTGGATCTGCGGAGGGCGAGCAGAGCCGGCCGGGCAGGTCTGTGGAGCTGGGATTGGGCTTGATGGAGTTAAGCCAGGCATCTCACACTATCAGCCCCATGCAGACAGACACCACAGGGTTCTCAAAGTATTAGCGGGGGCTCCCGTGACTCGGCAAGTCTCCACCGGCTACTTATAGAGCTGCAATAAAAGTGTGTGAATAACTGTGTGGCTTTTATTATAGACAAATAAAAGCGAGCAGACAAAGCAAAGACTTGAGCAAGTGATGTGCATGGCTTGTGTCATGTGTCAAATTGCCCCTATAAAAGATGACCTATATTTTCTTTTCATTCCTGAGAGGGAAAGAAGAAAAAGAAAGCCTTTTGAAAGTTAAAAATATGAGAAGAATAGAAGGAGGAACAGGAGAGACGGAGACCATTTAGAAAATTAGACCAGCTGGCTACGTTTCTTTGTAAAAATGTTTTAATCAATATCCTCCATGAACTATAATCTGCAATAGTTGGGAGATTTGGAGCGCGAGTTTAATTGCTTAGGAAATCATCTAATAAAATATCCACAAACAGTAAAGCACGAGGAAAAAGCAGGAACTGCACACAAGAGATTAGCTCATTACACCAAGACACAAATAACATTAATGGGAGAAAAAAAAAAACAATGAAGGATTTTTTTAAAGTGGAAAAACTACGTTTGGTTGCTGGTTGAATATTAAAAGTTATTCTGTACCAATTAAGAGCAAAGGCAATTAGGAGTCACCATGCTGTATATGACTTGAGTGTACGGCTGAAGGAGGAGAGTGGAAGAGAAGGCAGGCTGCTGTTATTTTAATTGCATGTTTACCCCCAGGTTATGGGTCTGAAATAGAGCCAAGAAAAAAAAAATGTTGCAGTAGAAATTCAATGCAACTTCACTGTGTTGATTCTCTCAGGGACAGAGAGAAAGAAATTACTTTCCTTTGCAAGCCGAGCTTCTGAATAGAAGGTAAAGAAAGAAAAGAAACAGGAAGATGAGAACGGCTTTTTACCCTTGAATACCAAGCCACCGCATTCTGTCAAAAGAAAAGGGGAAAGAAAAAAGCCTTGGCTCTTGAGCACGTTAGACAGAAATAAGTTTGGTATGGCCTTCATTAGCCCATTAGGCTCTGTGAACAACAGAGGTAAGAAAAAAGGATTACAGAGAGCTGTGGGCATGTTAGGCTGGTTCACGGTTTCACACAATGGATCTTGATGACTCCAGCGCATCCCGATGCGTACGGATAGGGTGGTCAGTTTGCTTTTTTTCCAGACCCCTCTTCAACGTGGGCTGTTATCTCAAACCAGGAGAGAAAGCGGTGAGAGTGCGAGAAGACGGGCAGGTCAAATTATCACCAAAATTACGAGTCATAATAGTGATTTTTTTCCAAAACAGGGATAAAACTGTCAAGCAGGAAAACCGCTGCCGTACTGTGGGAGAGAAGAAGACAGCTACTTGAAACCGCTCTTCTTTGGTGGGAGGGAGGGGACTGTGAAGGAACTGGGAGGCAGTGTGAACGCTTCGTAACTGACTGATGAAAAAGTGACAGTTCCCCGAGGTGAGGTGGTGGATATGGAGCGGAGAGAGACAGCATGCCCTTAGAATACATCCGAGCCCACAACTGAACCGGCTGCATCTTTGCATACGTGTCAGACACGGAAAGTTGCTTTCACAGTCAGATCGCAGGGCCATGAAACTAAAAAGGAAAAACTTGGAAAGTAGGAGACCTCTCATCAAACTGACCTCATTCCTTCTCTCTTGTCTTTGCATCAGTAGTTTGTGGAGTCTTTTGGATGATGACCACGACTTCTTGCAGTACGGGGGATGACAGGAATGTTGGCGCAATGAGAGGATATTAAGCAGCGAGTTTCCTGGTCCTGACCCGACTCTCGTCCCCGCAGCTATGCTCTGGTCATTACCCATCTACCACGTCAGCGCCGCAAGGGCAGCCAGCTAAAGGTCCCTTCTGCAACTTGGGGTCAGTTTCACTTGCAGCAACTTAAGCCTGCTCTGCTTCCCAAAGAGCTCTAGAAATGTGAAGGGTACGGTTAAGTGTGCTCAGTCGTGTCAAGGCCAGCCAAGGTCAGCTGGGCAGAAAGAGCTGGCGGTGCCGCGAGCGTGGCGTCATGAATGCCAAGATACCGGGGCCTCTGACTGTGCCGCTTGACAGACATGTTTACACCTGGTAGAAAATGCAGCGTGGATGGCCTGCCAAACAGAGGCGATCCAAAGCGAGGGGTGCCAGTCTAGTTATTTATTTATCTGCCGCAAATCCATTGAGAGCGCAGCCCGAAGCTGGGTACGCCTCAGTGAGGAGAGAGTCAGCCTGCTCTCAGACATGACAAGGAAGGGAGGAAAAATATGCTGACATGTAATAAAAAGAAGTCAGGAAGCGGTTCTGGAGATTGGATTTGATTTACTTATGCTCTTAATACAACTGGTGAGGTCTGATAAGTACATAAAACTCATTAAATTAATGAGAAGCTGTTCTAAAATTGTTTATGACAAAGTTCATGCAGGGTTGGGGTGATGATGCAACAAGAGAGCCAGCGAGCAACGATACACTGTAGAGTTTACTCTTTATCTAAAAACAAACAAAAGGAACAAATACAGATAGAATAAAATATATTTAAACAAGACTTTACTGAAGGATGCATGTTGTCCCTTTTGCAGCATATAAATGTGGATTGCAGCTCATTTGCTGTTTCTATAATCTCCACCTAAAGGTTCATTTAGGTGGGTGTGTTTCTCTTTTCTTAAATACCCGTTCTCCTTTATCTTGTATCGCCTGGTATCAGTCCGACATATTGTTTATGCCGGAAGTCTTTAGCAATGTTAGATCCCAAGCTTTCCCTCATAACTCTTCAGACCCCTCACAAACTGTTTGTATTTAATACATGACAGAATTTATTATATTATTTAATATATGAAAGTAATTCTAATCCAACTTCAAATTTATTATAGTTTATTTTTCATTTTTAATGGAAAAAAACTATTAGATTTTTTAACCATCTTTTTCTTATTTATTAAAATTATATTTCTTCTAGTTTTCCATTTCCTTTAGTAACCATAATGACCCACATAAAAAGTACATTTTTATTTTTGTAAATAAAAAGTTTAAAAACTTTCTGGAAATAGGATTTTTTTTAGCGAATAAAAAAATAAAACACCTTTTAAAGCAGATTTAGGCTCTTAAAGCCCTTCATTACTCATCTCAAAACAGAAATGCATCAGAAAACACGTGTTTACTCACTTTTACTTCTGCAAAAGAAGAAAAAAACATCAATACAACAGATAAGTTCTGCTGCAAGACTGCTGCGTTTACTGACTGGGAATTAAGTAAATGAATAAACTGAATTGTTTTTGGCCCATCACTGATTGGACATGGTCACGGTGATCATCCATTTCTGATGACAACCTGTTCAATTACTGCAGTCTTTAAATGTATCATAGGACCACAAGAGTCTAGAAATGTACACATGTACCTCCACTAAATACTCTCTAACCAGCCAAAGCATATAGCAATATATTTTGTTACATTCAAACGGACTGGCGTTCTGCCCAGGGGGTACCCTGCCTTCGCCCAATGATTGCTGGGACCGACTCCAGCTATCAGCAACCCTTCACTGGAATAAGCAGTGCAAACAATAGATGAAGACAACCCTAACTTGATGCTGTTAATCAAAGTTTTTACATGATAAAGGTTGTTAAAATTCAGTCAAAATTGAGCTTTCCCTCCATTTATCCCTCCATCCATCCATTTAAAAGCAGGATTGCTGGGGATGTGGTACCCCACTCCAGCTGTGACTAGGTAAAAGGAAGGGTACACCGTACACTGGTTGTTAGTCAGGAACATCTTCATCTCATGGCAATCCAACCTCAGTGGTACCACTTCATCACACAACCAGAGTGTTGTTAGTAACGAGCTAAACACAAATCCTTTCATCTCCTTGGTGGTGCCACTACACCATCTGTGTTATTCATCTTATCCACCTCATCAATGTGCTCAGGAACATGTGTTAGATGCCAGGCTGCTCGGTTTGGTGCTGGACTGCGATAGCATGTTTAGACACAGATACTGGGTTACTACATGTAGGTGGTGCAGCGACAGAAATCACATGGCAGAAGATAGAGGTGGCTGTTTATATTTTATTTAAAGCTTAGGAAATGTTAATGTCATGGTTCAAGCAGGACTAAATGAGCTAAAAATGATGGGTAGATGTCTGGCTTGCTAAAATCTCCCCCGCTGTATCCAAACAGCTTCTTATATTTTACATTAAGCTTCTTTAAGGGGCTGAAATCGGGTTTCGGAGGCTTGAAAGCAAACTTTTGGGTTCCTTCTCGGGTTTTTACAGTAAGTCTCTCCGTGCTTACTGGGAAATAACTCAATGCACTTGGAACTAAAGCGAGGTAGCATTGTTCCAGCTGGCGGAAAAAGGGGAAATGAAGATGGAGTGGTTTGATTTCATTTGTTAGCAGGTGCATCCATTTTGTGCTCTCCCCCACACCCATCTCGCCTATCTCAGTCAAAGCGCTTATCAGAAATTCGACACCCCAGTGACAAATTGAGCCTGCGATTAAAGGGAGAAAGAGGAAAGCTTTGTTAAGTGCTGCTGATTGGGATCCCAGGCTGCCCTCACACATGCGAGATGTGTGTTTGTGCATGCATGTATGTACGCCTGGTACAGAGCCAGCAGCGACACAGAGCCGCCACCTCCTCTCCCATTTTCCAGGTGTTCCCACGGCTTACATTTCTGCTCCGAGTACTCTGCAAACAAAATGAAATCAATGCAGCTGTTCGCCCGTCTATGCTCCCTCCTCACTTGCATTGGAAACCACACAAACGCAAATTCATTCACACTGGTGATTTTTCCCTGCAGGAATAATGACCTCCTCTGGTATTTTCAGTACCTTCTTATTGACACGTACACTGTGTTTAACAGAGGGGGGGGGGTTAATGCTCTGTGTTTGTCCCACTCGGACCCATATTATTGACCCGGCATTAACCAGTCGCGGCCTGTTTGCCAGCGCCGGGCTGGTTTAGATGAGGGAGAGAGCGGAGCAGCAGAACTGTGCTAGCGCTGACTCTCACAAATCATCCTAAAAGGGCTTAACACACAAAAACAGCTACACAGGGCTGTTGCGAGAGATTTATCCGCTGTGCCATTGTACTAACTGGCCTCCCTTCCACACCAGCTGTATACACAGAGAAAAATTCACAAAGTATTCAGCCTTTAAATATGCAACAATAAAACAACGTGAGGCATTGCTCTCTTGCTGTACTTCAGCCGCCTTGAAGTCTCAGCAGATCAAAATGTTCCAGTAAATTTAAGAAGACTCGAATGAATCAAAGTTACTTTCATTAATACAACCATCTAAAAGAATATTAGCAAACCGAGCCTCATCTTTAACTGGATAATAAAGGTTTCATCTTAAAATCTCTCAGTGACAGGGATCATTTTTTACTTTTTATGGTGGACCTGGTGAATGCAAATCAAAGAGAAAGCTCCTAATCTTCTGTGCGATGCACTGGCTCAGTCTGCAGTAGTGGATTACTGAGGTAAGGGTCTGGTGGTAATGCATTACTCTCTTGGAGAAAGCCTTTGGGCAGTGTCCAATAAATTTATCACACATTTTATTACTCTGGTTTTGTGGACATTCCTCTCTTCTAACTCGCCTCATCACCGTCTTCTAGAGCTCTGCAGAGAAAAGTGCCAGAAAGCAACGCTTTCTCCTTATTACTACAGTTTCAGTAGATAGTAGTCAGAAACAAGTCCTTACATGCTATTTTAATCAGGCTGTGTGAAACTCGGTCTATAAAATGTTACGGTAAGACGACTCTGTGATAGTATGGCTTCCAGCAAAACCAAACAGAACTCCTACATATCTGCAGACCAGCCCAGGAAAAAGAGCTTTTTGCACTGGACAGGGCTGTGTGAGATGCGTTTCTTTTCGCCTCTGGCAATGCGCGAGACATTTGCGGTCTCTCTTACGTGAGCGCCTGTCCACCCCCAGCTCGGGGTACCAGGCAGCCAGGCGGTGACTCTGCGGCAAGCCAGGCAAACACAGGCTCTGCATGGCAAACATTTCACCTCTGTGTCTGCATGGGAACATCTGGCCCTCCCAGGCTCAAAGGGCCATCTGTCTAAAATGTGAGCCTACACACAATGTAGGTGTATCTTGTTGTAGTCATGGCACCAGATTTTTTTTTTATTTTTCTACTCCTACGCAGGTATAAGTAAAGATACCAAAACAGCCACTACAGTTTCAAGGTGCAGAAGCCAAACAAATAAATAACCAAACAAGACTGAGACCCTCTTAAAATAATTAAATCTCTAATTCAATAGAGTCGTTTTGGTATTTAACCATAGCCTGTCCTTACTGCAAACTTTCTAGGACAGAAAAATATTTGAAAATGAGTATTAAAAGCTACCAGTCTACCCAGTTAGATTAGCCTTTTCTGTGAAAAAAGAAAAAAAAAAAAAAAAAAAGGCTTGTTTATGTGAAGCATAGGTGTTTAAACTACGTCTGAGCAAATGTAGCTGTGATGAGGTAATAATTAAACTCTGCACTGCCTGCTGCTGAGGATCTGTGAATAAACACTATGAATTATCTTGTTTGTGGTTGCAGTACTTTGGAAATCTTAGAGATTAGCTTCAAATCTTCAATATCTTCTTCATGCCTGCACCAGTGAGACAAAGTCAGACGGGTAATAGAGTTAACTCTGCTGATAAAAACTCTTGCATCATGCCCGCTTATACAGATCTCCTGTGGCTGTCCAATGATTCAAGACTGATGAGGCTTGCTCAAAGGTCTATGCCATTGAACACAGCATTAATGCACCCAGCAGCAAATTTTTTGCCATCGACCCCAGTTCCCTGCAATAAGGACACGGCCATCAATCAGGCTGAGATAGCCGACACCAGACACGAGCTGATGAAGTAGGGGACTTTGGAGCTAATGACAAATGGATCTCTCAGATATGGTCACAGTATACTATGACAATCTGCAGAGAACACTTGACCTTTAACAAAATCCTCAGCTACTTTTTGCAAGCACCGTGCAATGCAGGGGAAAAGCAAAAAACAGAGTGAATATGAAGGAGCGGATGAGGTTAAAAATGCCTGGTTGCTTGTGTGAGAACTTCAGTGTCCAGCTGCGAGTCTCATCACTGCCTGAGCTCGTCATGACTGGCACAGCCCTTCTCTTTTCCCACACCAAAGCTCTAGGAGTGACCTTCAGCAGGCCTGCTAGTCCTGCTAATTGGGGTCTCAAAGGTGCACAGCAATCCACCCCCCACACTGCGCTGGAAACAGGGCTGTGGGGCAGAGGACGCAAAAAAAAAGCTACTGATTATGATATCTGTTTGGTGGTAAACAGACTAAATAAACCTCAAACCTGAGCTATAACATCCATAGCTGATGTAAAATAACGTATTCATGGCTTCAAGTATGAAAAATAAATATATTTTTTCTGATTCAATTAAGTCATGTCAGCTTTATGTGGTTAAAAGGAGGCGCTCTGACATTTCTGTTTGCCAGAAACAACAAAGAACTGAAATAAAATGAAAGTAAATCTCACTTAGATCAGAAAAAAAGACTAATAAAAGTTCTCTTAGTCACTGAATATCAACTATTAGATTAAAGCTGTTAAATAGCACAGGTTTTATCTGGGGGATAACAGGGGCGATGCTCTGTTCTCAGGAATGTGGATAAGACAGCGACAGTTCATTTAGAGCAGGTTCAGGCTGGCTGCAGCTGTGCACTTTGCCTTTGCCAACACATCTTCATATCAGGGCCACTTCCTATCAGTCTGATCAGCACTCGCTTCAAACGAGAAGGAAAGAAATGTGCAGGAAGTCATCCTGTAAAAACAAGATACACACAGAGTAACTGAGTCACTTTAGCTTGTTGTTCTCTTGTTAATGCCAGCAGAATGTGTTAGAGGGTAAAGCACTTTCCGGAGGAATTAGAGGACACACTGGTAACCATTTTAAAGTAGGATTGTGATAGATCCAGTGAATGAGACTTTGAGCGGGAATGGCCATGAATAGAAAGGTCTGCATTTAATTTGCTAATCCATCATTCCAATTGTACTCAGTAACAAAGGGAAAGGAGAGTGGTGGTGCATTCAGAGGCAATGGAGCATGCTGAGGGGTGCGTGTGTGGTTCTCCATGGAGCCAGAGAGGCCGTGGCCCTTGGTCCTAAAAGCCCAGCCAGCACCGAGTAGAATGGGCTCTGATGAGCTCAACGCAAGCAAGACTAATCCCTTCATGTCTAAAGAATTGTTTAACTATGTTTGACTGATTAACCCAAACCCCTCGATTCCACTTACAATCTATTTGTTCAATCAAGTCCCCTGTACTCGTCATGCTGCAGTGTGTGGGTGGTGATGGCGAGGGAGAAAAGAAAGAGGAAGATGGAGAAAAACAAAAGGGGCTGCAAACCAATGCATTCAGCAGAGGAATAGAAAAGTCGAAAGGACAGGTTTTTTTTTTGTTCAATTGTAAAAATGCACACGAATTTCCACAAATCTGCTGTTGCCAACATTCAAAAGGTCACAGAACTTCTTGGCTTAAGAGGTTTAGAGTAGAAAGACTGCAGCGGTGAGCTGGCATACCCTGCCGACATGCTGCTTTTTACCAGGTTCATGGAAAAAGGACATTTAAAGGCACTGTCCCCTGTGTGGAAAAGAGGTTGCCGGGAAGATTAACCCAGCTTCCTTTTATAGCCTCTGACAAGAGGTTAAATCACACATTACACTGCCTGAAATGTCTCTGAGTAATTAGATCAAGAATATTACTCTCTCTTCTTCCCCTCACAGACTGCCGCTGATCAAAGTCTAATGATGGTGTCAGTGCCACTGGCAGAGCTGGCTGGGTAAATCTCCCCATCGGGATGGCAATCTGTCAGGGCAGCAATCCCTGCTAAACAGCACAGGACATGAATACAATGGGGCTTGACGCAAAGTGGGCTAAATGAACCCCATCCTTTACCAACAAGCAATCCATCAGCTGTGCATCATTAAAATTCATCTCTTTGTTTTGGGTGTGTGATGGTGTGTTTACATGTACATAGTCAGCAGAATTGTGAGATACCGCTGACATCCCATACAACAGAGAAACTCAACCAGTGTAGATGCTGCACTTCAGTGGCAGATCTAAGCAGCACCTGGTCCCTTGATGGGGTGGGGTGGAGGGGTTTGCTGGCTATTAATTACAGCGAGCTGACACGCAGCCCGGGCAAACCCTCGCAATGAGACCCTGAGACGTCAGATACACAGCAAGACGAATGCTTCACCGTCACAAAAAAAAAAAAAAAAAAAAAAAACACAACCTGCCTCAAAACTCTTTCCACACAAGTACTTTAAAGTGTGTCTTTTATCCTGTGGCCCACCCTTCTTCCTCTGCGTCTATCTCAATCCCGTTCTGCGGATGTTACACTACTTCAGGGGACAGTTTCTGCCCAGTGTGGAATGGTTGTGCAGTAGCGTGATAAAGGTTGACATTTTCCTTTACTAATCCAGCACTTCCTTTGTAAACAACACAGCCTTTTTTAATGTGCGCGCATGAATGCGAGCGGCAAATACTTCACACATAATGGTCGATGTCATTATTTGGTCTCGAACTCAACGGCTGCAAACAAAAAGGGGGAAATGGCGGCAGATGTGTCAATCATTTATTGCTGAAAGATGCCTGACAAAAAGAGGCCCTAAAACCCTGACAGCGTTTCTTTTCCGTGTCAATCGGCAGCACAACAAGCTCAGGAAAAAAATGGACGCCCTGGACGACAGACACCTGCAAGAGAACTGAACCCTTCTTTAACCCCACACAGGTGGTGCAGCTTTAAAACGGGAGCTGTGAAGAAAGGAAAGTGTCTTTAAACCAGCTTTTATAGATTATTTGGACTGGAACAGACATCAATATCAAGAAAGTGTGTTTTTCTTGAACACATTATTGACAAAGTACCTTTCTTGGGATAGAGTAACAAGCCTGTGATGGTTTAAGAGCCACTATCTTACCAACATTAACTCTGTGGGGTTAGCTGGTTTTATAGCATCATCACAAGATTAAATAGCCTTTTCAAACCTTTCAGTGTTTAAATTAATGCAATTGATGTGAATATACATATACAAGCATACATGTTCAAACAGCAATCCTCATCCCGATGCACAAAATCCTTTGTGCAAGAAAAGTGACTCCTGCATGACTGTTGCAAAGCTGAGCAGCTACACAGTAGAACTATGTGCTGTGATTACAGCTAACATCCCCCTGCAGAGTGACAACCGCATCTCTGCACATTCCAGGAAGCACAGCCAGCCGAATACAGCAAATACACCAGAGAGGAGGAGATATAAACAACGTAAGCTAGTTTGAAAGCTGCAGCGCTGTTTACTGTCTCACTAAGTGCATTTCATCCCCTCTGCTTTTGCAGCAGCAGGGATATTTCAGCATGCAGTACGGAGGGGCTGCTGATGCCACAGGTCTGTGCACAGAGGGCTCAGTCAAAGGCTGGAGAGAATGTTTGGACAATGTAGGTGTCAGACACACTGCCTGTCTGGAATAACGATTCTGCTCCGCCGCTACAAAGCACCCCTCTACTTCCATCACTACTCCTATAAAAACTAACTTGATGTTTTTGAGGTTTTTTTAGTTTAACTGCTGAAAACCTCTGAAGAATTTCTTCCTTGTTTGAATTGGTGCTTTGCTATCAGAGAGAGAGGTCTGCATTTGTTTCAAACGGGCACTGAATGACATGCCAGAGATTAGCCTCTGAAGGTCACAGTCTTAGCCTATCCTTTCAGCCGCTTTTCACAACAGAACCTCGGGCCCTTTTGAACAACAGGAAGAATGTCATCTGGTTACTTTTCAAGGCACGGAGATACCATTCACTGAGCCCAACAATGGCTGCAAACAGGACCAGAGGGTTAGAAGGTTATAAAGGACCCCATTCTAAGCACCGCTTGCTCTCCAGTACACTGCACGCACACAGAAAAACACACCCACACACTGAGGCCTGGAGAAGTGGTGTAACCCATGATAAGAGGGTCATGGCAAAGTGCCTTGCACTGACCGC
This sequence comes from Kiunga ballochi, assembly GCA_037177335.1. Taxonomy (NCBI): domain Eukaryota; kingdom Metazoa; phylum Chordata; class Actinopteri; order Atheriniformes; family Pseudomugilidae; genus Kiunga; species Kiunga ballochi. Next base: position 2,955,911 of record JBAMIG010000016.1, on the reverse strand, counting down.
TCTCCACAACAGCTCAGCCTTCATCCCTCCCCAGCACAGACAAAACCTCTGAGCTCAAACCGTTTTGTCAGGCCTGCAGAGGCATCTGTATTTTGTCATTTCAGAGAAGACAACTGCAGAATTCCTCATTCATTCAGGTTTCTGTTCAGCATCAAGGAGGAAAATTGTTAAAGATAAAAAATCCACATTGCTACTCTTTTTGTAAGATGGAAATGTGTGATTTGAAATACTTTAAAACACAATGTTTCAGTGCTTTTTATACAGCAAGATAACTTTATCGGCAGCTCATAAGGGACTCTGAAATCAAACCATGCAGCATAGATAAAACTAATCACTCAGGTCGTAAAGCTCGTCCCACAAAGCCACTCACACTACAGGCCAAACACCTTACCAACTTAGTCTGTAATGAACCTTTTGAAATATTCAATAGAAAACCCAATTAGCTCACAGTATTTTACATCCCCCCTCTTTCTAATCCTTCTGTGGCTGAGCCTTATCTAATATCTGCACCAGCTATGACACTTTGAGCTCGCTCTGCCTCCATCCCTTCCACATGATATCCCCTGCAGCTTTACTGCTGCTTTGTTGTGGCATTCTTTCTGACCTCGCAGACAGGGTCAGACTGAGCTTCTCTGACGGCAGCTAACGACGTCCTCATATGTACAGTTGGCATGGACATTGGAAAAGTGCAGCAATAACTGGAGACATGCTAATGGCATCTATTAGGATTACTTAAGCGTGACATGGGACTTGCCTGGCAACCTCTTATTACAGAACATTTGGTGTTTCGGGTGCAGAACGCCAGTGATCCGATCGAGACATCCTTATCTCGTGCCATAAACAGATAACAGTATCTGCCCTACTCCTCTGCTGTTCCTGTGAGATGGAGGTGGATAAACAAGCTTGTCATCTGCGGTTGTCTCCGGCAATCATCAGTCTGATCAGGACCGAGTCATCCTGGTGCACCAACTGCTCCTACTCCTCAAAATGTCACCAGAGGACTTAGATTCCTCCATGATTACCCTTAAGCTAAGGACATAACTATTTCTGAAATCCCTTTGGTCCTAGTGTTGTAACGTCACTGTTTGGCTTGAAGCCTCAGGTTTGCTGATTGCACAAACTACTGAGCAAGAGCACAGCTTTTAGCCCTAATTGGGCCTACCAGCCAACATGCAAATCTAAGCACAAAAAACCAGAATACATCTGACAAAGGCACAAAGTGCATCTAGAGATCAGGCTTTTCACATTCAGGCAATGTAGACTAAATAAAACAACCCACATGAAGTAATGTTAATAACAGCAGCTGATCTGCAGCCTCCTTTGTCTCTGATATATCCATGAGATGCCCATCATATCCTAAATTCCTCATCTAATATGCATCATAAGGCTGCGGGTATCAATTCTGAGCCTGACACTTGTGCTACCAAACATCTGCTCTGCGTCGAAAACCACACTGGAAGACATCAGGTGACCTCACAAAGAGTTTCTCAAAGTAGTGGGTGGCTCAGTGAGAGGGTACGGGCCGACAGCTGCACTGGTGACGGGAGGAGCGAAAGGTGGAGCGAGCTGGCAAATCATCTGTACCTGGGAAAATCTCTAACCCTGCTGCCCAGGAGCAGGGGGTAGCCTCATTTAGCAAATGGATGATATTCAAATGCTGCACTTCTAAAATGGACTAGCTGAGGAAAATTAAAACCCGCTTTTGCACATGAAACGCTGCGCCAACACCTGGGAGAGATTTAGCATGCACACGCTCCTGCTGGAATACGAGAAAAGGAAAATGCATTGGGAGAGAGCATGCGGTTACACATTTTCAATTCAAGTACAGTCACTAAAATGTGCCATCAAATCACAGGCTTTGAATAACCCAAAATGAGCACCAGCCAAGTGGCTCATTCCAGCACAGAAAATCATCACTTCAAAATGATGTTGGTTAGCCGAGTGATTTCACTGTCAACAATCACGGAATCACGGCTGTTACTAATCAATGTATTTTAATGAGCTCCCACTGAAATCCAACAACAGTTGAAACATAAAAGCTACTCAAGTTCTCTGGTGCACTCTTTGTACCTTGTGATCTGTTATTCATAGTCTTGCTCTGAAGTCTCTGAGAAATAAAGCAGAGCTTTGATGTTATCCTCTTATTACTGCTGTCTGAAACAAGCCTAATGTTGGGATTCAGATCTTCTGGTTGTCACGTGGAAAACCTTTTATAATACGAAACATCTGGGTTTTACTTAGGACACAACAAACAACTGATCCGAAACGGAAAAGCCAATCCATCACCAACACTACTAACAAAAAATAAGGTTAGACCCTGAAATAATGGTGTCTGTAAAAGTGCGTAGGTGTGCATTAAATTCATTCTGCACTCTACTCGCTCCTGTGTTTTATAGCCCCCATTCAAGTCACCTTAAACTAGCAGAATACACTTTTTCCCTGCAATACTTCATCATCTACAAGCAACTGCAAACCGAGAAGCCCAAGTAGCCCTGATGCAATGCAAGTATTCCTGAGAAAATTACCCTGCTCTCCGCACAATCTAGATCAATATGTTCAAATATATTTATCAGTGGCTTGCAAGGAGGAAAAAAAAAACAAGACGAGCTTGCTTTTCTGCCAGTTTGCCCTCAGCAAAGACTGTGGATTTGCAGTGACAGGTCAAAGAGTCAGCACATGACTCACAGGCAGAGGAGTAGAGACACTCTGAAAAGCCACACAGAGATCTAATTAACACATGCATTCAAGTGCTATTTCAATTTGGTGGAACGCAGTAATTTTCTGCATTGCTGACCAACATGACATGAACAAATGAACCAGGTGCTGCTGACACTCACACTGATTGACTGGCTTTATAACTAAGACCAAACACAAACATCACTTTCAGGCTTAAATAATAATCAAAAAAAGCAAGGATACATTCACAAGCACACAGAAAAAAAACAGGATAAAACCAAACCTCTATGTCAAACACTTCATTGTGCAAAAAGAATGTATTACAACTTATGCAACACAAAGCATTTTATACAGATCCTCCCATGCATTTGCAAGGCTGCTGTCATTAGAGGTGAACTGCATTTTACAGATGGGACGAGGCCTTACAGTAATTTGCTGCTAAGACCTAATTAATCTTCATTGTGCTGGGAAACATAGCACCCAAATGCAAAGAAGCCTCCTTTTGCACGATAATTGCAAGGAGTCTAGGGGCCTGAGTTTCCCCAACAACAAGGTCTGAAATTTAATTATCTGCTCTTTGGAAAATGTAGGGAGAGAAAGCTACATTGCAAAACTGCACTTTGGGGCAAGTAATATCAGGGTCTTGTTTGAGGAAGGATATCACTGAGCATACCCCCCCCCCACCACACACACACACACACACACACACAGCTCTCTGAAATTAAACAATCACACCTTTGTTATTAAAAAGGACTTTTCTTTTCTTTTCTTTTTTTTTTACATGACAGACTTTTAAAGCATTAAAATGAGCATGCAAAACAGCTCTTATCTTGCATTTCTCCACAATATTTCAGTTTTTATCATCTTACCATGTGCAGCAATAGCAATAACTTCCATTGTCCCGCCAGTCACTGAGGAGTTGCTCTACTGCGGTATGCTTTAATAAAAATCCTTCAAGCTCCATGACATTAAAGAGCGATTACATCAATAAAGCCAGACTCAGAGCAGCCAAAGACAACACGGACAGGCTGTGGCAACATTAACATTCCGCCGTGTAAAGATCAGGCTTAGAGGGGGAGAAACATCGATAGGATCCCATTAGTTAAGTGCGCCCTTAGGATACCCGAAATTTGATCAGAGATAGACCTTCTCCTTCCAGACACGAACCATTAGACGTTACAGCAAAAAAGACAGCTACTCCTGTACTCCTCCTCCTCCTCAGTGGTCGAGGTTGTGCGGCAGGATCAAGACGAGCCCGGTGACGTCAACCTTTTGTTATCACCTTTAACACTTGCTTTTGCAGGTGCACGCACTTCTCTCTGTCGCTACATGAAGGGGTGCTATTTGCAGCCACCTTAGGAAGCAGGGGGATCCGCACATCCTCCAAGAGCAGCTGACATTTTATATGTGGATGTGTGCACGCACGTCTCATTGATTACACGGAAGAGTCGCAGCAGAGTTCACGAAGCGCAATTAGACGCAGAGTTGGAAAGACGCACAAAAAGAATAAAATATGGCTTTTTAACTTCGTTTTGAGACGCTTTCATTCATTTATCACAAGGAGCTTAATCCAAACTATCACTATTGTGGTGATAAACATCATGTTGGTTAACTAGAACAATCATTTGGTGTACAAATAAACCTTTACTGGGTTTGAAAATGCAAAAACCCAAGTAGCTAAAAAGCTCAACACTATTCCAGTTTGATCAGTAAACTCCAGCTTTTAACAAGAATTTTTTGCTCTTTTAGTGTCCAGAGATGCAAAGATATAGCCTAAATGGTCTTGCAAGGGATAGTTAAGCCGTAGTTAGAGGCTCTGTCATGTATAAACAGACAGTAAAGGGGACTATTACAAAGCAAAAAACCTGCAGGTTGCCAGTCAGAGTGCCAGCTGACTGCCCAGGCTGCAGCTTGCTAAGCTAGCCAGACAGTCTGAAACATACACAGTCCCATTGTTGCCATCTCAGCCTCTCCTAATATTCATGCCGCGGCTGTAGAAGATACCACACAGTATCGGGGAGCAGCCATGTCGTAAAGATGCAACTACTTACTCTCCGTCTACCTCGGTGAAAGGCATCGCTTAGCACGTCGCCATGGTTTAAAACGGACAGATTTTCTCCCGTTACCCTGCGCTGGCCGAATCACTGCTCCTGCTGCTGTCTGCGGCAGCAACTTCCGGCGCATGCGCTATTAACTGCTAACGTTCCAGACTGCGTCGCGCGCTACGCTGGACTCTGGAGCGGTTTAAAGGTACAGTCCGCGTGCCAGATATCAACAATGCTATCAAATGTTTCTTTTTTTTAAAAATTGTGCTGTGTTTTTTGCTTGTTTATTTGTTTTTGTTTGGAGGAGGATGATAATTAAATATCTATCTATCTATCTATCTATCTATCTATCTATCTATCTATCTATCTATCTATCTATCTATCTATCTATC
>JBAMIG010000016.1:2907969-2950755 GCA_037177335.1 Kiunga ballochi | reverse complement strand
TCTATCTATCTATCTATCTATCTATCTATCTATCTATCTATCTATCTATCTATCTATCTATCTATCTATCTATCCACACATATGTGCTTGTTCTCACATCGATATATTTTACTGGCTATAGTATTTTCATCTTCATCCTATTGATTCCGGATTTGGCTTGACCTCTATTACATTATCCGTTTGCATCACTGTGTTTGTCTCATATTGTATTATGAATCTTGTTGGAAAAGATAAAGCTCAGTGAGAGGACTCTTGGTCAATAATGTCACATGCTTTGTGATTTGATGAAAGGTTCTATTTGTGCAGCCTGATGTGTATGGCTCTCTAATCAAAGACTTATATTTCTGTGACAACTAAAATAAATTACTCCATTACAATCGCCCACCTGCCCTCTCCACAGTATTGATACCGCTTTATTGCCACAGAGAGACACAGATGGACAACAATGAAGATTGCAGCGAGTTATGGGAACGCTTGAAAATGTGTGCTCATGACCATGTAATGTCATGTCAAGTTAGAAGCTGCAAAAAAAGAGTAATAAGATGGAGCCAGCGAAAATGACACATACCGCACAACCATCTCTGATATGCTGCATTTGTGAAAGATAGGTCCATGACTTGGGTTCCAGTACAGACTGGCCTTATTACAATACTTCAGCCAATTTAAGCCAGCAAGCTTCACTTCCCCCATCAGCAAGTGAAAGCGGGAAGAATTTGGTCTGAAAGCCCAATCACACACAGCGCTCTGAGTTCAGCAGGTGGGGAAGTAGCAGCAGCAGGCTCCATCAGGCAATAATACAAAGTTAATGATGCAGAATGGTGTCTTTCTCCATACCAAAGAAGACGTCAATACAGGATGTTTAAGAACGCTGTTCCTAATTACGCTTTTTAAATTCACCACTGGCGTGATTGATGATTTCAAAGGGAGGCTTTATTGATCCACTTCACAGACAAGTCCCATCGATTGCAAGTCTAGAATGAATAAAAGTTTTTTTCCCCCTTTTATCTCCCCCGCTGAGAGAGAGAGATTGTACAATCAGAGACTCACTGTGACCTATATGGGTAGTTTTGGAGCTAAATCACCTCTTTTAAAAGGAAGTCTGAGCGAGGACATATGGAGCAGTGATTGCTGAATCGAGGGACCTTCAGGGTGTCACATTAAACGTAACGGTTAAATCCCACTGCTCTCTCATTTTTCACGTGCGGAAAAGCATCCATATATTCATTAATCAGTGGGATCCTTTACAAATAGCCTATCTGTGCTGGAGTTCTCAGCATGATAAAGTTCAGGAGTGGCTGTTTTATAGTAAGCCACCCGTCTGTGCAGCATCACGCCTCTCACTGCAATCAGCCGTGATGGAGTGATGGATGCTCCAGCACACTGACAGATTGTTGTTTTTTTTTACCACCTCTGTTCCCTGTTGACATACCCATGCCTTGCATTAATACGTTGTTATTCCTCATGAGCAGCAAGGTATCCTTATTAATGCAGAAACTGACACTTTTTGCATATCTAATCTCAGTAAGCTGACATGAGAGGTTGCAAAATCTAATACGGCAAACAATCTGATGCTACCTGCTTCACCAGCAGAAAGGATTCAGTATATTCAGGGAGATTTGACCAATCAATGCAATGCGTTCCACTTGAATTACAGAAAACAAGATTGATTAGGAATCACCAGTGTGTTGAATTGCTGCAGAAGAGAAAAGGTTTTCCATCACAACATGCTGGATCTCATTGGCAAGTGCACTTCAAATGGCAAAGTGGGCTACAGCTTATGATTAAATGGTATGCAGGCAAAGCTTTTTTGTCTTTTTTTTAAAGGAGAGAGCTTTTTCTGAAGGCCAAAGTTAATGCAGTTATAGAAAGAACTCTGATACACTCCCACGTGAAGTGGCCATGTGAGGAAAGCCCAGAGGGGAAAAGAGGCCTTGAATGAATTTGAGAGAGGCAGAGAGTGGGAAAGAGGCAGATGTAGGGAAAGTTCAAACATTACTGATCCTCAAATATCCTTTTGGTTTCTGGTTCAATTGGAATTCAGCAGTAAGTGTCTGCTAAAAGCTCCATTTTTGTTGCCCCTCTGCTGCTGCTGAGCTTTTAGAGTTAGATGATGACAGATTGTGAGCTACCTGATATCCTTCATCATTCTCCCTAGCGGAGGTGTTTGTTCCAACCCGAGCAAGTCCTCAAGGACTAACAAACAGCCGACGTGTTTTGGGAAACATCTGCTCTGCCTGGTTTTGCCGTACAGGTTGAGAACAACATGATACAGTATACAATCAATATGTAGACTGTGCCCTTTTAGTCTAATGATTAACCTTACAGACCTCATGATCATAGAGTCATTATATCAGTTTGTAATCGTGAACTGAAGTGATATAAGGAGGGGATGTGACAGCACGCAGTGTTTTTGTCTCGTTGGCACATTGCTTTAAGCACTGATGCTCAATATAGCCTGAACAACATTGTCACAAACGTGCTTCAAGCACCCCTAGGGATAAGCTCTGTTCTGTGTACTCAAGGGACAAGATGGAGAAAATATGCTCAGCGCAGTCTGATTTGTTATTACAGGCGCAGCATCCTTCACAACGTAATCTAGAAAATGTAACCCCTGTCAAAGATCCTGTGAGCACTTTTATACATTTCAAACTGCAAGTTGCGTGTGTTAGAAAATACGTTAGTGCATTGTGAAAAGCGGATTTAAATTTGTTATTGACAGATTTCAATCTCAGAATTACTTACTTGATGTTTGCAAGTGATTTCCAATGTGAGGTGCCTGAGTTGCTCTAGTTTCAGAAGATTTGCTTCAAAATTATTCACAACTGAGAATTTGATCTATTTTTTCCTGCATTAGTGAGAATCCAAATTTACCATAATGGCTTTAGCCTCTTGAATGCTTTGTTTCATACTGCCATATAAATAGTATTATCTTTCCCATCCCTTATTAGATTTTATTTGATTGCTTTTATGGTTATTTGCTATCATACACCCCCACTGACATCACTTAAATTAAAACTTTTGTTTATTTATTTGTTTATTAATTAATTTACTTATTAATTTATTAATTTATTGATATATTATTATTATTAATTATTATTATTATTATTTGTAGTAGTAGTAGTAGTAGTAGTAGAAGTAGTAGTAGTATGGAATAAAATCTTGTTTGGCTGGGACATATATAGTCATTTGTAGCAATAATTTAAAACAAACTATACATGTGGAAGTCAGCAAAAAAAGTTTCACTTGGGATTATTATTCAAATAGCTAAGGACTTAATTGCTATTTGACTGTAAAACATCTCCATATTTAGGAGAACCACATAAAAACTACAGTGGTCTTTGACAGGTGTAATTTTATAGTTAACGAGGCAGTCAGTAGGGGGCAGTGTGGTTTACACATGATACTCACAGAACTGCTCTTTCGAGCGGAAGCTGCTTGTCGTTGGTCATGGTGAACATGGTGTCACTCTGCAGGCAATGTGAATGTAAACAAGCAGCGAACAGTTTCAACTATTTTCATAGGGATTTTAGTTAAATTACGTTAGCTTCTGATTTTTAGTGCTGAATGGCCTTCAGGCTGTGGGGTCGGGTTTTCCGAGACGGCGCCATCTTTTCCAGACGGCTTGTCGCGTGTGGTCGGGAGAATAATGCGTCACGGTTTCCCACTACGGGTCAGTCCCAAATAATATTCACGTTAGGTTATGTTTAATATGCTAAAGGAAATAAGTTATTTTGCATATAAAGGTTTCAAAGCTGGGAAAGTATGAATGAAAGTTTACCTAAACGGACAATGACGTTCAGAGGGCGGGGCGTGATGTGTGCGTCGCGTGCACAAGCTAGCAGTACTTTGTTATTGACAGTCATCATTTTAATTGATTATTTTGCAGTTTATGTAGACAGCGATTTGTGAAGTTTTTGTCGTAAAAGAAAATGGAATATATTATTAGTTAGATAATATTTTTTCTCTTTATAAACATGAAAAATGTCTAAATTTATTATTTAAATAATAGAGAGTAATATAAAAAGAAAACATGTATTCTCACATACTTTAAGACATGAATATAATTATTACCTAAATTGTAAGGCAAGGCAGGTTTATTTGTATAGTACATTTCATGACAATTCAAAGTATTTTAAATAAAATTAAAACTATCATAGCATGGTGCAAGAAGTATCAAAACAAACCTTAAGAATAAGTCATAATAAAAAGAAATCTATCACATAAAAGTCACAGTAACAAATTCACTTATATTAATGAAAATATATAAGTAATTGTATAATTAGTTAATTAAAATAAGTGCCTACAATTTATTATTTCTGCCAAATTATATTAAAAATAAAAGAAAAAGGAAAACAGAAGATAGTTTAATTTGAAAAAGACACTAAAAATATGTTTTCAGCAGAGTCTTGATTAGATAAAGATGCTGTTAATGAATCTGCTAATAAAAACAGTCATTCTAGGATACAGATCTGAATCCCACACCAACATAAAGCAGCTAATCCAGTATCTATTCATTTTAATGAGGAATATTTCTTGACTTTACAACTAAATTAGGAGCTAATCAGAGTCCAGAAATGTGACTTTTAGAGAGACCATCTGGAAAACTTGTTTTTCTGATTTTTAAAATAAACAGAATTAGGAGGAGTATTGTGTCCAGCAGCACAGTCCATCTGTGTTTCACTGGCAACAAATAATATTCATTATAAAGGTTTTAGGTTTTGTTTTTGTTCGCCTCATCATGATGTCGTCTCAGAGTAAAGCTCAGTAAAACACAACACAATCTTATGTAATTCCCAAATCTCTAGTTGCTCAGAGTAAAATGTTGACAGGATTAAAGTAATAAAATCAGCTTTTTCCATCAAAAGAAGCATCGAAATCCATCACTATATTTTTGTCATATTAGCATCAAAGTAAACATAATCAGTCATCTTGCGCTTCTGCAAGCATCAAAGTGATGGAGATGTTGGTGTCTTTACAGGAAGTGCTGTGTGCAGTCGAGGAGGGAGGGATGGATTCATCTTCACCCCTGCTTGTTTTATTACATCAGAGGCATTTCTCAGCAGACTGATGAAAGGCAAAGCAGCACAGGCGGATGGCAGCATTTATCGCCTTCCAGCTTCAGTTCCGTCAGACGGTGGTAAACAGACTGCTGTCTCTGTGATTTATGCCTCTAAACTGGTCTGATCATTCACGCCTGGCTTCATTCCAGAAATTGCAGATGTCCTCTCACCATCAAAAATCATTATTTTTTCTTTTTTCTTTACATAGGTGAACAGTTATCTTTGTTACAGAGACATCCTGATCAACCTCCTGACTCAAAGGTTTTGAAAGTGGCTATAATTGGTGCTCCAAATGCTGGGAAATCCACGTTGACCAATCAGCTTCTTGGCAGAAAGGTCACCATCTGTCTTCCAGACCTGCATCCTGCAACATGTTATTGTTAATGCAGAGAAGCTGATACTCACAGCTTACTAACTCTTTGTTTAAAGGTGTTCGCTGTGTCTAAGAAAGTGCACACTACACGATCACGAGCGCTGGGCGTCCTAACAGAAAATGACACGCAGATCGTAAGAGATTTTCCCACTTCTCTGGTGTAAACAAATTATTTATAAGAAAAGGTCTTTGTAATAACTTTGTGCATATATTTGGCAGATTTTGCTGGACACTCCTGGTCTCACCACCCCATCAAAGGTCAAAAGGTGCCTTTCCTGTTTAGTTATTTGGTGTTATTCAGTCTGTAGTCTCCATGTGGTTTTAATGTCGAGTCAAATATATGAATGAATCCTCTATCTTCACAGGCACCAGCTAGAGAGGTCTTTGCTGGTGGATCCCTGGAACACTGTCAAAGAAGCCGACCTAAGTATGATATATTCTCTCTGAGCTTTAACCATGTAGACCTGAGCTGCAGTTTTTCTTTTTGATGTGAGCAGTGGAATACGTGGGAGCGTTTCAAGGGCTTGTAATTGGAACTGTGTCCATTTTCAGTGGTAGTCATGGTGGATGTGACAGACCGATGGATGTGCAGCAGACTTGACTTTGAGGTGCTGAAATGTCTGACCCAGCATCCACATATCCCAGCTATCCTGGTCCTCAATAAGGTATTCTTTCCCACAGTAATGGAGAATACTGTGAGATTCATTCATCTGCGTTCCCTGATAAACCCAGCTTACCTCCTCGAGATCTGAGCACACAGTGCCATAAAAGTCAGCTAATGTCATTCAACCAGGCGTTTAAATAGAGAGGTGTGAAACACTAAAAGTCCTCAGGGTCTGTTTTTATATTAGTTAAATTCAATTTAGCTTTATTTTTATACACAACACTGTCATCTCAGGGTATTTTGCAGACACACCAGTTTGAGCTAATTCATGATAAACCACCTTGTTAAGGAAAAGCAGCAGATCAAATCATGACTTCAGTACAATCCCCCGTGGTGAGCATGAGCATGTCGCACGAGGCGACAGTGATCTGTTAGTTTGTATTACATGCATTAATTTAAACACTCGGCACATGCAGGGTAACTCGTTTTTACAAAAAAGAAACTTAAATGTGATTTAGATCAGATCAGAGATGCATGCGTACACCGTTTAGTGATGCTACTGATAAACAGTGCAGCAGGCTTGCTTGTATTATCCCCCATCAGGTAAAATTATCAGGTGTAATAATAGCGAAATGCAATGCAATATTTAATATTTATTTAGTCATTTTAACCAATTCATTAAATATTTGTTTGTGCCGTAATCTACATAGTAAAGTCCTACAAGTCTTCATCACTGTTTGTCTCCAAGGTGGACCAGGTGAAAGCCAAGAACAGGCTGCTGGATGTCACAGCTCAACTTACATGTGGAGTGGTGAATGGACGGAAAATACAGATCAGGCCAGTTATCAAGCCTCCGTGGGCTGAAAGGAAGCCACATTCAGAGTTATCTGTTGATGAAGACTATGCAGCACCTGAAGACAGAAACGAGACTGACTCTACGCTGAGCAAGGAGCAGCCGATGGATTTAAGGAGCCAGCAGGGCTGGTCTCACTTTAAGGATGTCTTTATGCTGTCATCTGTGGACAAAGAGGACGTGGAGACTCTGAAGGTGAATGATAATAGAGTTGAATCACCTGTATATAAGGTATAAAGTAAGAAATTATCATGCAAAAGAAAAGGATTCACACTTAAAGTGGTTGAAAGTTTAAAGAGGCTAAAATCTTAAAATAACTAAAATGAGTCTTTTAACTTTTGCTGCGTTCGATTTGTGTCAGGACTGGGAATGACATGACTGAATTCCCACAATGAACACCAGTGGTACCTCCTGTCCTCTCTTTTCCTAACAAACATTATAATGTAATGCAAAAACATTAAATGGACAAATATGAGGACAGATAAAAAAAAAAATAGACCTGAGGAGGCTTTTTTGGGCTTAATTGGCTTCCTTAGATCCTGTTTTAACAGTAAATATATCTGATTTCTTAACCAGTAAAGATAATAATATAAACATTGTTTGTCTCTGAAGAGCTACTTAAAGAATGCTGCAAAGCCAGGATCGTGGCAGTACCACAGTGAGGTTCTGACTGACCAGAGTCCAGAAGAAATCTGCAACAACATCATCAGAGAAAAGCTTCTGGAGTATTTGCCCCAGGAGGTGCCCTATTCAATGACACAGGTGACTAATGAACCACCTCTACAGGTGCGCTCCTGAGTCACAGGCTGACAGCTAACTCATTACACAGGTCACATATCACTCCACTGATCATAAACAACTAATAGTAGTTCTGACACCTGAGATTGATGCCTTTGCTAGTCCAGGACTACTTCACCTGTGCTTTTATGAGGCCATTATTTGTCTGTCATTTGAAAACCCGACATCATTTCCTTTTTAACACTCTGCAGCCATGCAGTTTGTTTTTACTCTAGCTGTAATAGCCACTATGCTAGCAGCTAGCTTTTCCTGCCTTGACTCTACGCCTGTTCACAACTGCTCAGCTTCCTGGTTAGTTTATCTCTGTCTTAAAAATGCCTCTTTTTTTAGTCTTTTGAGCTCTGGCAGGATGGAGAAAATGGGGAGCTTAATATTTCTGTTAAACTCTACACCAAGAAAGACACCCATATGGTGAGTACATTCAGACTTCATTATTCAGCTTGTTTTTAATGTGTTATATATATTGTATTTGACTTTTATTTTATCAGGGATACAAACCCGATGTAGTAAGAAATTTATTACAATGGGGCCAAGATATCGGCGCAAAAAGAATATAGAAATTACTATAAAAAGATAAGGATAAAGCACATATCTGATAACATAAAGATGCAATGACAGAGCCGTTAGCACAGACTCACGTTATATTGCATATTTAATAATATATATTTTTAGGGTATGTGTTTATTTAGTAACAGCATCTGTTAGATGGAGTTTCATGTGACTGCCAGTATGAGCAGTTACGGTGAGATATGTGTTACGGACATATAAGCTTCCTAATGTTAGTAATTATCTCAGGTCACTAATAAAAGGCTGCCTGTCTGCCTTGTTTGTAGCTGTTATATTAAATAAAACTCTTTTTACCTTCATTGGGAAGCTGTACTCTCTTTGTTATGACACCTGTAGCCTTCCTGCCGGCTTCTGACTCGTGTTTTTTCTCCATATTCCCAAACCTCTTCCTCGTGTTTTTAACTCGTAAATATTTGAGCAGCCTTTCTGAACAATGCATATTTGATGACGAGGAGTATTTGAAGTAACATCTGTAGTGATAAAACATTTCAAGGCCAATGAAGAAGAAGAGTCACAGTTTCTTTGTGGGTTTTGCATTAAAACTGGGAAAAATGCCTTTTAAATAAACGTATTATTGTATAAGCAAGATAAACAGAGAAGTTGAGTTTTTCTTATCATGGACACTTAAACTTGACCCTTAAACCTTCCTCCTATTCTGCTTATAAGTATGTTAAAACCTATATTTTTTGCTAATGAGGCTGTTTTTCTGTACTAGAACAACATTTATTTACTGGCTTCTCATGTTGTTTTATCTCCTGCATCCACAGAGGATGGTTATCGGCCCCGCCGGCCAGTTGGTGGCACGTATCGCCCGAGAGGCAGGGGAGGTCCTCAGCCATGTGTACCTGAGGGATGTGCGGCTGAAGCTCTCTGCCAAGCTGAGCAAGTGAAGTAGACAGAAGGACTTTGATGGAACAACCTGTAAATCTGGAGCCGATCGCGCAGGAATTGATTCTCAGCCAAAGAAGGAGCTTGTATTGAACAATGGAGATGATGTAATCCCAGGTCTGACATGGGTCTGCATATCCACTGCTTAATTTATGACTTCTGTCTCTTTTATTGTCATTTAGCATCGACATCTGTACCGTCAGTCGCAGAGTATTTTATTTACTGTACTGAAAACGAGATGTTACCTCTGGGATGCTGCAGGATAAACCCGTTCAGCTGTTTGGCTTGTTTTCATTCAAAAATACATTTTTGGGTAACAAACCTGACAGGAGCAGTTCTGACTGCATGTTCATCACTGAGCAGGTTTGGCAAGCTGTAAAAAGGCCTGTGCTTTATCTCTGGCTCTCTGAGCTTTTCGCTTGGTGGGCGCACGGTGCAAACATGCGCTCGAGATAAACTGAAGCGAGACCTGCACAGTCATGTTCACTCAAAAGCCCCTGATGTACCATCCAACCTCTTTTGCTGCATTCCCGCATCACTTTAGCCTACTCCCCCGCCTTTGAAGCGTGTCCAACCATCCCTGCGACTTGTTCTGAAAATGTCTTCCTTTTTTCTCCACCCACTGAATCCTTCTTTGCTCTTTTGGCTCTTATAAAGCTCAGCTTTGCCCCCGAGGGTTGAATTGTCTCCCTAATGGATGGCAAAGTGGAGCACTAACCTGATGCTAAAATGGGTCAGATAATGGTGATTAGATTCATTCCTGCTGCCGGTGAGTTAACTCGACAGTTACTCTATCCGGGGCATCTTGATGAATAACCAGCTAGTGGCTTAAAGTGAGGTAAGGAGGGAGTCGGGGAAGCTGTGTCAGCCCCTCGAGCTCTCCCTGCTCGCGAGCGCCTGCTACGCTGTGATTAGACAGGCCCAGTTGCACAGAAGAGATCGCTGCTTAGACAAGCCGGCTGCAGTTTGATGATACTAAAGCCAATGTCTGAGTGCATGCATATAAGGTAACCTTAAACCTTAGATCTAAGTTACATTTTACTCAAAGAAAAGAACCGTTCAGGAAGTTCAGAAACTTTATTTCACTCGCATCATTCGTTACACCAGTGTTTCCAGTCTTCTGTCCTGGTTTTGATGTAATGGAGCCAGGGCCGTAGAACCCTTACCATTACTAAAACTCAGTAATGGTAACGGTTTCACAGCCCTGCTCTGCATGGCGGTTCAGGCCCTCGAGACCGTGCCGATGGCGCCGGAGGTGGAATGACACCCTGGATAGTACATCATCTATACTGTAGTGTCTCTTTAATAAACTTACAGTATAAGATGATATCCTGTCCAGGGCACAAGACTTCACAGGGAGGACCAGTTGCTGCCATCTTTATTTCTAATCTGCAAAGAAATAGTTGATTTATTAATGATGTGTACACAGCACATAAGCGAATTGAACTCCTCTCTGTCATCCACTCACCTCTTCTTTCTTTCACAGCATGTTGATGCTTAGTAGCGGCTTCATGGCGTCCATGTCTGACTCGCATCTCATTACTCTGGCCGACGCGCTCCAACACTTAAAGGTCCCACTTTGCTCATTAGCATACCGTGATGACATCTGGGGTGGACCAGACAGTTTTTTCTTTCTCTCTTATCTGTTCTCAACCTGGTTGCCTCTGTCCAGCGATGGCCCCCGCCCTTACTACACCCAGCTGGACAGATATATGGCAACGTTTCTTTTTATTTCTCTTTAAAGTGAATATAACATAAAACATGGACTAAACGGTGAGAAAATATAGTTATTTAATCAGGTGATGCCACATGAAAAAGTGCAAGTGTGTAGAGTTAAAGCTGATTATGATCTTTTATAGATATATTTAATGTTTCTCATATTTCCCCGAGGTGTTTATCGGTAGTTTCTTTCTTTGTGCACATCTTCAGCCTTATTATGAAAATTTAAAAGGTCTTATAATTGTGTGAATCTGAGCTCAGATAAAGCTATATTTTATCTGTTTCAGTCATATCAGACTATTTAATGCAGAAGCAGTGTGAATAACAAACCTTTGCTGCTTCCAGTGGAATTAGGAGGTAAAGCGGTGGCCAAGAGCTGCTAATTAAATGTACCTGATTACATTTAATCAGTTCACTGGTCTGGAGCATTCAGGGGTGTGTTAAAGACTTCAATGACCTTTATGCAGAAAAGATGGAGGAGATTATCTTCAGCTAAGATGCACAGTTGAAAACCAGCTTATCAGCACAAACGCTTCATAGCAACTGTCAAACACGATGGGGGAGGCCAGAGTGGACCATGAGGCTTCCTGTACACCACTGTTCTGGGCCATATAAGGGGGAAACTGGGTCGTGTAACAGGAAAATGATCGCAGCAGTGAATCTACAATACAAACATACAATACATATATTCCCAGTTGCAATGGCAGCGTGTATAATTTTTGTCTCAACAAGAAATCGAAACATGAAATAACTGCAGAAGAGTCTGAATGAAGACATTTTCCTTTTAATTAGCTCATTATGTAATTAGTTATCCCCTCATAAAAACACTTTACAATCAATGAAACTCAGAAGACAGCTGCAGTAATATAACCTGAGCAGTTCTGCAGACGTTTTAATAAAAGTGTTACAGCAGATATCAGGAAGGATGATGGACCCCTCTCTTTTTGGTCAGGAGAATTAAGGAATATCCCAGAAATTCACCTTAAAAACACAACAAAGTTCCAGGAATGAAAGAAGCTCAAGATCACTATAAAACCTTTATCTTTATGGAAACTACCAGAACATCCCTGAATCATCTGTAGACACATATTAGCAAAGTGCTTTTCTTCTAAAACTGGTTGTTGTTGTCATGCACATTTTGTTGTTACACAGTAGGATGGATGCAGAGATCTCATGCTGCCCCTTCAGGAACGCTTAAAGGAGGAATTTATAGAATTTCTTTCTTCATTTTGACCCAGTTTTTATCAAAGCATCTATGCAGTGTGTTATGCTGGGTTCACTCCTTAATCTAGGAATGCATTTACATCAGTTTAAGACAAGATAATCAACAAGGCTGTTTGTTTTACACGCATGTCTGGATGTAGAAAGCTTTGAATTGAAGGCGTTTGTTCTGCGTGATTAAAAAAAAATCCAGCAATAAGCTCAAACTGTTTGACAGTGCCATAAAAAATGCGAGGACATTTGATCCCTCAAAGAGGAAATAAATCCAATGTTCAGAGTCCCCTGAATCCTCTGCATCTCACAGCGTTTGGATTTATGTGCGATGGTTTCCTACACTGGAATTTAATACCACAATATGTCAGCTGATGTCATGTTATCTGACTTATTAAAGGCAGTGTATTATTTTTTCATATGCTCAACGAGGTTCCAGGATATGGAAAGCTGAGATGCATTTTTATATTAGACTTGTCACAGTGATGCTGCACATCACTTTCGCTGCATCAAATTATGGCTGGACTGTGATAGACTGTGTCTCCTGCTGTTGTTCGTCTTTAATCCCTGTCAGTGTGTTTATGTATTTTTTAATAGACCAGTTTTTACAAGAATAGAGTTAGGGAGGGTTTAGCTGCCCTGTCATCCTCTGTAAACTCAGCTTTCATTGCTTATGTTTATTTGTACAGCACAATTTAACACCAGCGTGATGCAAAGTGCTTTGCGGAGACATTAACACATTAGAAAATATGAAGCATGGACTGAAAAAGGACAACGGGACATATTTTTCTTTGTTTTTGAAGATTTTTACGTGCCTATAGAAGCTTATGAAACTGTGAACAAACAAGAATAACCCCTATAGCCATATATTTTCCAGGTTGTGTGACTTCCCAAGCAGCTCTGATGAATGCCCTTGCTCCAGCACCGAGTCATTAATATAGAAACGGTATACTCAGGTGCTCGTGCATTACTTTAAGGTCAGCATCATTTATCACACCTACATAAGTGTGCATACAAAGGAAGCAAGTGCGCTTCTCAGTGTTGCTGTCCAGTTGCAGTAATTCAGCTCCCTGACCCTATGTGTGACCCTTAACACGAGCTTCAGGAAGTGCCTGGGTTAGGTAGGACATACGAGTTGCCGTGGCAACACAATCCCAGAGAAGGGTGTGGGTTCTGGTTTGGGGTGTGAGCGGTCCTCCTGCCAGCGTAGATAAAGATGGAGGCAGGACTATCTGGGTGGTTTGCTGTGCCTACAGCAGCTTTATCTGCAGCACAAATGTCTCTGCTCCTTCCACAACTTTCCATTTGCATTCATAGATAATTCTTTAATGTTTATGAGGACAAAAGGGGACAAGACGCTTCCGTTGTGCAACACACACACATGTATTTTATGTGTGTATAAGGAGAGATTTTTTATTTTATTTTAGGGAGCAGTTTAATTTAAAAATCTTAACATATCTGGCTGGGAATAACAAGGGTCACCATCATGGAGCATTATGGAAAGACATTATTTACATCATGTTTGATCACATCTACTGAGTCTAAATTAATTTTAGCATAAAATAAAATACAGGAAGTTTTCTAAAAGTTTGATGCAGAACGTATTAGAATTTAATAAAATAATTACGTTAGAAATAACACAAATAAGAAAGAAGCTTAAAACACTTTATACTGTTTTTCCTCACCATTAGGTCTATAATTTAATTAAAACTGGAACTGGAAGGCCTCATCCCGACACAAGCCTCCGCAGGGCCTGAAATTCATTTGTCACATACTACATCGGGGGGATTTTTCCCCCTTGCCTGGAATATTACCAGCAAGCAACATTACAGATGTAGTCCTCATACTTCAGATTAATTACACGCCTTTATTTGTCACCTCTCATCTCAGACAGCTCTGTCTCGTCTCATTTCCATGATCTAAACCTGATCTCACATCACTTTTTGCCAGTTTGTTATAAAAACCTTTTGCACTGCTGGGATTTGTGGACTGAGCTGCATCGGTTTGAGTTATTCTGCTGTCTCTTCCCTCCCTGCTTTGTTCTGTCCTCTCTCATCAACTTCGTCTCTTTAAGTTCTGGTAATATCCAGCTTGTTTGGAAGAGGATCAAGCTCTTAAATGAGAGCTTTTTAAATCCACATGTGTACAGTGAATCCATGTTCATGTGTTTGCAGAGTCTAAACATCATTTATGTGTGTAACCTATGTGGTGTTATTTCATCCATTAAGGTAAAACAACTGCCTTTTATTATCCTCCACAAGTGCACCTGTTACTGCTTGGTGCATTTCTACCAGAGCTTTTTCTATTCATGCAGCTTTCCTGAAGGATACTCTAATATAATAAGATGCACAAGTTTATTTACATTTATGCTGCTTCAATTTTTGTATAACCTTCTCCCCGTGGGCTGCTATTGACACTTATATTTGGTTTAATGTAACATGGTTGTTATTGTGACACCAAAAAATGCTAAATGTAATGTTTTTTTTTTTTTTAATGAAGGGCCGATCTCCTTAATTGCTGCAGTTATTATCAGTATGATTTTAAGTGTAATAGCTGTGGTTTGCCAATGCAGCGACTGCCTCGGTGTGGTTAACCCTTTTATAAAGACAGAGCGCCTGTGTGGGTGTGGTCACCGCACAGGAGTGTGAGGGAGGGGCTGTGATGTGTGGTGTGTGTGTGTGGGATAGAGGCAGAGAATACATCCCTCATCTCCAAATATGATGAGAAGATAGACCAGGGGTATCTCAATCTTCTGGTCTGAGAGAGCTGCACTCTTGCAAGTGTTGTGGGTTTCCCTGCTGCATCACACCTGACTCAAATTAATGGGTAATTAGCAAATGTGTGCAGTTTGAAGTCAGACTCAGTGTAATTAAGTCTAATGTCAACAAGGCTGCAAGAAACAGGATGCTGCCATGTTTTCACACACATCTATTGGCCTGATTCTGAATGCTTCCACCAGTTCAGCACTGCCATGATTTATTATAAATAATTTAAATTTGGTTGTATCTTCTTTTGGAAAAACATACGGTCTGGAACATTAAACTTTTATGATAAGAGCTGGAACGTACAATCCCTCACTTCCATAAAAACCAGTTGCGCTAATTTCTTTAGCATGTTTTAGCAGCTTTATAAAACTTGAAGTAGTGTACGCCTTCCAATGATCTAATTATTTTCACAGTGAAACATCAGTGTTTTCAGATTGTTTTTTTTCAGTTTCTTTAGATAAAGTTGTTCTGAAATAGACGGCCTCGTCTAAAGACCCACTTTTATTCTTTGGTTTTTACCACTGCGTGAGTTGTGTGGTCCTGTGTCCTTTTTTTTTAAAAAAAAAAGTTATTGGACATTTCTTTATTTTTAAAAATAATTTAAAATTGTTTCAGTATTATTTTAAATATATAATTTTATTGTACATTATTTAGTGATGCCAGACTGTGCAGTATACTTTGGACATGTTTGTTTTTTGTCTTTATAAATAAAGTGAATTAAAAAGGATGTCAAATTGTTTGGCAACGGTTGCTGCGGTAACATCTGATGTTAATTGGCATGGCTGCTTCCTTTGGATTAATAATATAGAACAACGACCCTCAAGGATCTGAACCATTAAGACCCGGGTTATTAGTTAAACCAGTAAACCTCAGCTTTGTTCTGCGTAACCATGGTTATGGGTTTGTGTGTTTGACAGCACACGTTTCTACAATTTTCATCTGGAAAATTTGTCAAAGCGTCCCAGTACACGCATCCACTGGTGTAATATGAGGATGATGAGGATGTTTACCATAAACTAACTCTTAAACCATTAAGACACCCAGGCTGACAGGTGATGTAACGTTTATTAGAAGGTGGCACACAACACAGAATAACATGAACACATGCTAAAGTCGCCATGCTGGATCACCTGATACACGAGAAGCCATGACATTAATCAATTATTCAAAAGATTTAAAAAGAACAAAACATTTCTATGTTAGACAACAGATGAACATGTTTCAGATGAAGATGAGAGTTAAGGCATAGGTTTACAATGTTTGGTCATTCAAATGTTACAGAGTAACAACAATATCTGATTAGTCAATGCAAATATAGGCTTTGTACTCTTGGAGACAAATATAATGGCCAAAAAGAAGAAATGAGGACCTGGTGTTTATGGAAAAGCTGTAGATTTAACTACATAAACATGTTTATATATCCATCTATACGTATGTTTATAATCCCTTATACATTTGTAGGACAGAATGTCATAAAGCACATGAAACAGAATAATTACAGTTGGACATCATATATAATCACACTCACATAACTGGTCTTCATCCTATAACATAGTCATAAGGAACGCTGCATTAGTGCATTTGAATATGTGATAGTTACAGTCAACAATCTGCACAGTGAATTAACCTCGTTATTTTAACAAAGGCACCACATAGTACTACATAAGGAGCATTGTAGGAGCTTGTCAAACATTTTGTTCAGAGAAACTGCACTTTGTAAACTCTGCTTAGAAAAAGCATCCACAGTTGACAAATCTTGGTCAGACAGCAATTTGTGAATGTTTGAAATAAAATTATGACATGTGGAAATTGTGACAACTCATCCACCAAATTTAGGTTTAGACTGTGTAGATAATGTACGGTTTAGCACCGATCTGTAATCTGTAATATACAAACATCCAACAGGCGTGAGTTTCCATCTTTTATGAGTGATGGGACGGAACTGCAAACCATTTAATGTGTAATCAAAGTAAAATGGCATCCAAGTCATCTGTGGCTCTGCTGGATTACAGTTTAATCACTGGCAAACGTCACGCTCCCACAGATTAACAATATTTCTGCGTCTGTGGTGAGCCAGGCACAAATAAAAGATGTTAGGAAGAAACGTGGCATTTGCATCAAAAACAAAAATCTGCCCAAACCGGCAACACAAACTTTTATTTCACAAAAAGAAAAATATAGAGAATCACAGATTCTGAGGAGTGGTTAAAGATGGTTCACAACGTTTTTCAGAGCTGCAATATCAATTAAAAAAGCCGTAGGCCAACAGTTCACAGTCAGCTCGCAGAGTGATGACGGACGATGATGTGTTTATATTAAATCTAGATTCAAATCAAGAGACAACATCTGAAGCCACACTTATGCAAGGTAATTCCTGCTGAAACGCTGCCATCTAGAGGCTGAAACCGGCATGTTCGTACAGGAAGTCATTCACTGTCAATATATATTATTAAATTCAAACAGTTTCATTGTAGCTATATTATATTGTGACTACTGTTTTAGTTTATGATTTAGTGTATGAGAGCAGAAAAAGCTGTTGGTCCAGCTGCTCGGCTAATACACCTTCTTCACATCACTCTACTGAAGGCTTCCTGAGCACAAACACTAAACGCAGTGTTTCCAGCCTGGTCACTTGCTTGTTTTACAACCTTAAATTACTGTTGCCTCATTCCTGACTGGAAGAAGTTAGATTTGCATCACAATGGCAACTTTAACCCTCTTCCTCTAAAATCTAGAGCAACAACGCTTTCTGCAACACAAACCTTCATGGTGGGTTTTACTACGAAGTTAAAAAGACGAATAATCATATGAAAGAAAAAGGAGATTTAAAAGAGATGCAATCGCATAAAAACAAACAGGACAAACAAAGAGATTTAAATCTCTGAGCCTGATAGTCTAACGAAGCTACTTGAGGTAATACAGGAGCTCAGCAGTCCTGGCAGCTCTGCAGGGTCTCCTTTAAGGCTACCATTAATGGAGTTTTTGTCATTTCATTCCTACATGTGCATCCATATACATGGCAAAAAGAGAAAACCCTAGTAACAGCAAAAGCAGATATTATGAGTAAAAATCTATAACAATCTTAAATCTATAACAGTGATATAAATCAAACTTGAACCACTGTTCTAAGACTTGGACACTTGAGTGGTGAACAGGCACTGCACATCAGAAGAAGAAGACAGGCAATGTGATAATCCACTACGAGGTTAGGATTACTGATCAAATATCACTGATATTATGAAACTTTGCAATGTCTCTGACTGAAGATCCAAAAGGGTCTGAATTTAAAACAAGACTTTAGGAATAGTGTGAGAAAAAAGAAGTGCTTAATGTCTAGCTACTTTGCTAATGAAGCAGTATGCAGCAAACACAAGGCTGTGACCAAAAGGCAGAAGCTGGCTCTGTGAACTCATCGCATCACCAGAGAGGAAACTGGTGCACTCAAACTCCAGCTGGGAACTTACAACAACTACATACTTTTTCCTTTCCAACATCTGCAGGACGTTTTGTCTGAAATATCCAGCTCTTCTTTGGGTTATGAACAGGACTGCAGCATATAAACCTGACTAACGAGTGCAGAGTAATAAACACCACAGAGGATACATGCAATCTTTTTTTATCCTGTAGAAAATTAAAAATTTCTTCAAAAATAATGATAAAAAAAACTGTTTGATTTATTGGTGTCAAGTGTTTCTGGTCAAAGGCAGTTGCAGAAGGGGTCTCTGGCTAAAAAATCTGTCATGCTTGAGGCAGATACACAGAACAAGATTCAGAATAATAGATTCTGAATCATGGACCTGATTTATCACACAGCTGCTGGGCACGGAGTGCCGGTCATCTTCTGGAGCAGAGGGATCTGTGGGATAAAAGGTCAGAAGGGCTTTAATGAAGAACAATAATAATAAAATGGGGTTTCTGCTTAACATAAACACTTTGTTTTGTTAACTTTAACTTTTGAATTCATGAAAATCTCCTGATGAGGACGATTGGAGTTCTGCTCTGAGAGTCACATCTTATGAGTGACTTCTACGTTTAAGCACGCAGAAAGCCATGTTTACGTTTTAGGAAATCATAAACATCCAAATACTTTCACTATCTAAGAAATTTTCTGTCTCTACAAAACAAACATTTCATGGAAATATTGTCATAAAATTACATTTTAAATGATTTTGATACTGAAACAAGTACCTAATTGTTTTGCTAACAACTTCAGATTTAACGCTTATTAAAGTATTATGGGATAAAAATATCATTCATACTCTGCAAAAAGCAGGAAAGAAACTTTTTCTTGTCAAGGTACTGAGAACCAAATGTCCTCATTGTGTTCTTTTGGATGTTAATAAACCCAGTTTGCAGCTTTGCTCTCAATGCATCAGCCAGGCAGAACTTTCTTCTTGTGGACCTTTTCCCTGTTGTGTGATTGGTTGGATAGTGAGATGCATGTGGTTAATGCAGATCATTATGATGGTGAGATTAAATGCATTAAATACATTTTATTCCTCGCACTCCCTTTCATGCAGAACTGCTTCAAAACATCTTTGTTTTTCTTGAAGACATGCTTTTTTGTTTAAAGAAGGAAAGATTTGCATCTCCTTTATTCTACTGTAAATATCACAGCCTAAAATAAACCATCAAACTAATGCAAATACCCAGCTAGCTATTTATTTATCCTGTTAAAACATTTAAATATTGAATTTTGCAGAAGGATAAAATCAGGAACTTTCTCTACTAACTGGCCACTAATCTTTTTACTGCCTCTTAAAAGATTCAGATCTGAGAATCGATGGCCAACCCTGCTCCAAACCTCCAACAGTCAGAAGCCTTGTATAAAACCGATTGTGCTAATCAAAGAAACATTTCCCCCCTTCTCACCTTAGTCAGATCCACCCCGGTGAGGGCGTTGACAGAGACGGGCAGTTCAGCGAGCAGGCGGTTCACCTCACCAGTCACACGGCTGCCCTCTCCACTCAGTATGACGATCTCATTAGTCTTGGACAAAGGCGCTGCCACCTTATTAGCAATCTGATAAAACAAAAACACAATAACATTTTATACTTAGTTATTCTGAGGACAAAACAGTTTTCACAACCTTTTAAACAATAGTACTAAGGGGTGAGTAAACAAAAAGGGAAATGTCAACCATTTTCACAGCAGACATTGTGTACAGCTGAATAGTCCATTTTGCTCCTGAACCGAGTGAAAAGTATCTAAACTGCAGCCGTGATCAGAGCTGCTCCAATTCTCCAAATACAAATGAATTGAGCTTCTCTATTGTCTCCGTTAGCAGGGACACACTGGATTATTCATTATAAAATAAATGAGACAGCTCTGTTCTACATTTCCTCGCAGCTACAACTTTTAATATAATGCTTTGATTTTTCCATCCATTTGTATTTAATTTGATTTATGTTCATAAATATGAGAACAGTAGAGTCTGAGCAAACAGCAACTATGTTTTCCTTTCTTTATTATATATATATATATATAATAAAGTTTTCTATACATTTATTTTGCTTCACATTTTTATTTTGTGGGGGTTAAATCGACCAAATCCAATAAAAAAAATCTTGATTACTACTTTGAAAACTCTGAGCCAGTGTGTGTGTTTTACTCTGCTTACATCAAGTCTATGATGATAAAAAGTGCTTTGATATCATCAGTTGTGTCTGTTAATGATGCTCAATGTGCAGCACAGAGCAGAATGCACAATCACTGTGTGCAACTTAAAACTGAAACAGTGTCTGAAGTGTTTATTACAACTGTTGTGTGCTTTATATTATTAGCTTGTGTTTATTAAAACACTTGAGACTGTTTGTAAATTGTTTTTCATAAATCATAATTAATGATTGAAAACACGAGTCAGCAGAGAGCCTCTACAAAAACTAGTGGTTGAATTAAAGTGTTTTTACTGAGACATTGATGGGTTGCAGGTTCTGTGAAGACTGCACTGCGTTCTTCTACATGGAAGGAAACTGAATGATCTTTCCATGGAAAAAAACAACCCATTATAAACCTGGAACTGGTTTTAACAACATGGTCAGGGGTATTGTTAGCTATATTGTGGAACCATTGTTGACAATCCTTAAACATGCTCCTTTCATGTTCTGACACGACGATGGTCTATTGTGTTGCTGAGACTGAATTCAGCAAAATGGCAGGTTACAACTGAAGAGTAGGAGATGAGATGAAGACATGTTGTAACTTGTGAACTTTCTATATGTAAACATTGTATCCTTATGCTTTCTCACAGAGTATTTACAATAGTCCTGCACCCGAACTTACAGAACATTTGATGCTTTGTTCACGGCTGCAACAAAACCAAGCACTATATTTTCTCCAATAAATGCAAGTTGTATCATTTCATGCTGCGACAGTCTGACTATTTTTACCTTAAACTGATAAATTAGTATAAACACTGATATATATTACAAAATATATGATAAGGCTGCTCAACTCTCAGACAGGAAACAGTTTGTATGTGAAGCCTTTGGGTTAAATACTTCTGTATTTAGGCTGGATGGAAGCTCTACAATCGTTGGCATTTCTTTTTGAAAGTACCGTGCATTTAAAGCAAACAGACCTTGGGTAGAGCCTCCAGGACAAGAGCAGTCTTGGCAGCCTCGCCGTACTGCTGGTAGGCGTCGGCTTTCAGCCTCATCTTCTCAGCCTCTGCTTTACCCACCGCTTCAATGGAGGCAGCTTCAGCCTCACCAATGTAGCGGATCTTTTCAGCCTCAGCCTGTGCGGTCAGCACCTTCTTCATCCTGGAGTAAAGAAACATCAGAAATATTCTTAAGTAATTCTTTATAAATGTAAGTAATTCTGCAATAGTATCCCTTAGTACTTAAAATAAAAACAAAACATACACTTAATTTACTGTTTGAAATGACACTGTGTGTTGCAACATGCCCGCATGCTATTGTTCTGAGTAAATGGGGCTTTTGTGGGATTGTGTTTCCTGCTGCTGCCCCAGTTCTCACAAATCAAACGGATTTAGGTAGTTCTCAGGGTGAACTAAGAAAGTGAAAGAAACTACCTGACAGTCTTGATCCTATAAATTATATTTACACACTAGTGTGTTGTTAAACCCAAGAGTGTCTAAATGAGTAGATATCAGTTTCAGTGACTTAGTGACTCACTTGTGGCCTTCAGCTAGCTGCTGCATCTTGTAGGCTTCAGCCTCAGCGGGTCTTTTCACAGTGGCGATGAGCTCCTTTTCAGTGCGGTCAATCTCCTTTTCCTCGATGGTGATCTGCTTTTTCCGCTGCACCACCTCAATTTCAATCTCCTCTAGACGGATCTTCTGCTGCTCTTTGGCAGCTTGCAGCTCATAAGCCAGCTGAGCCTCTGCTTTCTAGAAAAGCAAAAGAGGCATAAAATATATTGGCTTTCATATGATCAGAACATAAAACCAGTGGATTTAACTTTATACCTTTGTGTTCACTTCCTGGTTGAAGGAGGCTTTCTGCATTTCCAGCTCTCGTTTGGAGTCGGCCATTTTTGTATCAGCAACAAACTTAACATCCATCATTTCTTTTTTACACTCAGCTTCCTAAAGAAGTCAAGTTTCAGCAATTTAATGGAGGTGGGTTATTATCAAATCAACAGCTACAAACAATTAGCAGTCACTGCTTTTAAGTTTCTCTTACTCTAATGCCAGCATCTCGCTCTGCCTCTGCCACTCCGATGTCTGCATCTCTTTGTACAGCAGCTGTTTGAGTTTTACCCAGAGAGCTCAGGTACTCCACTTTATCATACACGTCCTGTCAAAAAGGGAAATAAGTATTAACGTCCAGTGGAGCCAATAATAAAAAGATGTAAATGAACTAAACAAATACTTAAGTAGAAGCAGATTAAAGTGTACATGATATCTCGTACTTTGATGGTGAAGCTAAGGATCTCAATGCCCATGCGTCCAACGTCCGGTGCTGCCACTTCTCGCACCAGAGAAGCAAATCTGTCTCTGTCTTGGTAAATCTGTTCCACGGTGAGGGTCCCTGAAAGACAGACGGAGATGGTTATTGCCACCTAATTAAAGCAGGCCCCTCTACATCCATGTTGTATCCACAGGCACTGGATGTGTCCATGGCTGCCAAGTTACATGCACACGCAAACACAAAGTGTTTCATCCAAAACAAACAATATAAACTCTATTTAAGCTAATGTTTAACTATTATACTTGGAAGTAGTCCAAAACTATACGCATCTTTTCAGAAAAATTACGATCACATGTATTACTGCTGCTATTCTCAACATGTATCACAACCATGATTAAGCCCTCAGCTAAATATTGAGTTGTACCAACAATGATAAAACAAAAACAAACTAATTTAAAAGCTATGCTATGTTAAACAAAGTGAAACAATATTTTATTACAATTTTTTTAACAAAACATTTACTCAGACCGGAGTACACACTGCATATGAATACGATACAGCAGAAAACCTGTTGTTACTACGGTAACACAGTGGATATATATCAATTATGTGTCTGGCAATATGTTCAAATGATGTATTATAATTTTGGTTCTCTATTAGAACTAAATGGGGATCAGATTGAGAAGCTACACACCAAGGATGGCGCGCAAGTGACCCTCCAGGGTCTGCAGGATGACACTCTTGATCTCCATTACTGTCTTCCCCAGGAACTGTTCACAGGCATAACCCAGCAGTTCCTTTTCTGTCATCACCTTCACCTAGCGCCAACATGGACATAGATTTTCAGCTGAACACACATTCATCAACAAAGGTGAGGCACAAGTGAAAACATAACAAATATTAGTTTTTGTGCCATCAAACACACTGATTTTCCATCTTCACTTTTAAACCATCAGAAGTGCATTATAAAATGTAAGAAGGTATTACAGAGAAACACACAGGATGTGCAGCGGTGGACACATCTTTCTAATTCATCAGTACATGTGAGCCTCACAGCAGATGCTGCTAAATCATGACTTCATGAGCTTCATGCTTGTCTGTCTGTTTCAATTTGAAACAGGCTGGTGGTTTAAACTATTGTTAATTACTGAAATAAATTACCATTTTACAGGCAGTCTGAATATTATTTCTCATTACATGGGTTTCTTAGTGACAACTTTGTGATCAAATTACATTTCATTTAATATATCTGATAAATGAAGGTTACATATATAAATGGAGACACACAAAAAATATGAATGCCTGACCTGATAGTGGATGCAGTAGCTTCCTTGATTTTAATCTGTTGTCAAGATCAACTTCTAACATTACTTCCAGGATACTATTAGATTTATTATGATAAATGCAAACTCTATATTTTTATAAACTGTGTGAAATAGGAAATAATAAATAATGGTCTTTTAAACTAATTTGATCAATAATTACACTGAGTATCATTCAACATCCCAACATAAGTGTTAAAAAAAAGCTAAAATTAACTAAAATGATCATTTAAATATTAATATATGATGCAAAGGGAAAAAAATAAATCATAGTTTCATTTAATATAAATTAATATAAACCCAAGAAATGTTAGCAACAATAACCTGAGAATGATAAAACACAAATAAGGGCAGTCAGTGTTAAAGCACAGTTTGAATAGATAAAAAAGGTGTAAAAACATCTGGGCTGACACTAATCCACAGGAGCTGTGAGAAAAGGGGAAAATAGATGTAAAGAAAAAACACAGTGAGCTGGGTCCTTAGGCGAGAGGTCTGCACATGGTTTTGTTTTGCAACATGCATTCAAACCAGAAATGGGAGGAACAGTCAGGAAAGATGTTCTTCATTCCAAGAAAATGCAGTCTAAACAGAGCAGGCTGCAAGCGAGTCACATACAACACATACTGACCAGCTCAAACAGACAGCAGGGGGAGTCGTGCCAAAGCTGTTCACAGTGATTTGGGTGTAATATAATCTGTTGACCTTCACTCCTGCTATGCTTCCACACCCTCTCAAACACTGTGCTATATCACTTTTTTCCCTGCTTTTTCAAAAACCACACCCCTTTAAAAACACAGTGACAGAAAAGATCCATTTCCACAACAGCAGCTGATGCATTCATTAAGTCTTTACTTTGACTCATTCACTGAGCCATCAAAGTGGATTTAAATAGTATAAACAAAAGTCATCAGGGAAAAAATGTAATTGAAGCCCAGAGTTAATCTCTCTGGTATTTACGTACAACTGGATTTACAGTTCTGTTCTATATAGAGATAATGTCCTAAATTGGGATTCTGTTCTTGCTTTTTTAAAATGGATTCTGCTGGGTACCTCCCCGTTAGTCAGTGTCTCTTTAGCTCAGGAAGGAAATACAAATGTTACCATGGAACACAGACACCCCACAATGGCTCTGGCTATAGTTGGACCAATCAAATAGGGGCAAAGATAAGCCTCTCTGTGAAATAAACTATGTGAGAGTAAGAGGGTTTGTTCAGCTCCAGACAGTAGGTTCATTGTCAA
Organism: Kiunga ballochi; assembly: GCA_037177335.1. Lineage (NCBI taxonomy): Eukaryota > Metazoa > Chordata > Actinopteri > Atheriniformes > Pseudomugilidae > Kiunga > Kiunga ballochi. The sequence goes on along the minus strand of JBAMIG010000016.1, from coordinate 2,925,478 downwards.
CACACACAAAGGAAAACAAAGAGAGGATCATCGACAAGACTGTGGTTAAAAGACAGAACTAATAATAAACAGCAATGGCATGCAGACACATTTTTAAAAAATATTAAGAGAAAAGAAAAGGAAACTGGGAGTGGGGTATCATGTTGTGCAGTGGAAATGCAGCGGCCGGTGCAGAACAATCTCTTAAAGAGAAAATCCATCAGTGTGAAAAAGCATGTTTCCACGTAATAAAACATGTTTGAGGCTTACATGAAGCTCGATTACATGAAGACTTGTCTTAACACATGAAGAAGTTACTCTTTACACGGGCAAGAAAACTGAATGGAGACAGAAAAGCTCCACAAGATCAGGGCTTCAAACTGGTTTAGAATTTACTCTCCACAGAAATTCACCAGTATAGTGAATGTTTGGTTTGTGCCATTACTAAAATAAACTGTTTATATCACAAAGAGTAGAAAGTTTGCACAGTGCAACTTCCCACATGTTTTCCCTGCCAACACCTGCCAGAGACATGTTGGGATGGGGGCATGAAAACAGTAGAAGCTATCAGGTTACAGACCTAAAGCTCCATTCACTACTTCTTATTTTTAAACCTTTTTCTAATCTTGAACCAGTTATTTCCATTAAAACAGATTTAAAGCAACCTTTCTGGCTAAGAAAAATGCTTCTCCAGCTTTTTGGCAGACTACATCTACAACCTGCTTGAAAATGTGGGGCCTTGTTTTGGGATGGTGACTTTGAGGTGCCTCTCTAGCACATAAAAAGCAAACTGCTGACACAACAAAAACTCCTCCAAACACTTTTCTTTCCAACTACTGGTACATACTTTATTTTTATTCTCTCCATGTCTGGTCTAAAGAATTTCATTCTAATCTAAGTGTGGTCAACCAAATGAGATAGAAGGGTTTTAGAATAAGTTTGAGTTATGATGGATTTTCTCTTTAATATCTTTTCAATGTAAAAATGATTATTTGGGCAATTAAAAAGAAAAGGTGGACACACACAACTTTAGTTAAAGACTGTGATTGAGGGCAATTTTGTCCCACAAATGAGTGTTTTGTTTGATTAAATGACTTTCTGAATTTTAACTATTCATGATATTCCAAATATTTCTTTCCAACATTTAAAATGATGTTTGAATTTTGCACAAAAAAATACAAATATCCCCTGAAACAAACTAAGAAAAAAAATCAAAATGCAGCAAACAATACTGGCACCAGCTTGGTTGTCAGAGTTCAGTTTGGTGAAATGCCCTATGAGGCTATAGCATGCTGTCAACAAAGTGACCCAACATCTGCATATGCATCTTGAGCCCTGTGTGTAAAACACTACTTCTGCTGTGATTATGGGCTGATGCCAGAGAAAGAGAGAGGGGGTGGGTGTTAGTGGAGTCTGAACTGGCATTCCCAGAGAAGTGTGATGATTTACCTGAGCCACCCCAGTGACAGTAATAGCTACACCCTCCGCTGTCTCTACATCCTCACACTTGGGCTGCAGGGTCATAATCTCAAGCGTTATCCTGTGAAGAATGTGGAAAATATCAAATAAAATTTACATGTTTGCAGGGAAAGCAAATGAAGGGAAGGGACAGAAAACAAGAACACAAACAAAAAAACAAAAAACAAGACAAAGTGAAACCATTCACCCAAGGACTCCAGATCACTAGCAACAGAGCAACATGAGAAGATATCCGGGACCGAAATGTCAGAATAAAGTCGTAATTCTGGCTTCCTGATGTGGTTTGTCATTGGACTCTTCATATCTTCATATTAAAAAGCTGCAAATTTCTGACAAAGACCCCATTGTCAAAGGTGACTCAGAGCTCAGATAAAGAAAAAGCCATGAAAGTGAGAGCTGATTTCCTCCTTTGACTGGAGAGAAATGAGGGATGAAAGCACACATTGACACCGTTAGCTTGTTAGTGCAATAATTGTCCTTCGTCCTTTGGCCTTTTTTTCTTTAGTGCATTACCTGAGCCACCCCTGTCACATCCAGGGGAACACCCTCCGAGGTTTCGATATTCTCACAGCGACAGAGGATGGTCATAACCTCCAGAGACATTCTATGCAGGCAGGCAGGCAGCGGAAATAGCAGAGGCAAAACAGTAAGTTGGACAACAGCTGTTAGGAATGTCAGTAACCAACGTTAAGAGGATGAAGGGACAGAGACGAGGCAAAAGACACAATCTGACCTGCTGTTTTGCTGCTTTCAGAGAAAAACCAGCAAAACAGTGAATGATGTGCTGCTGGTGACTTGTTATAACTAACTTTGGGTCTAAATAAATACTCTAAGATCCTGTGACGGACAAAAGCATTCACAGATCAATACTCAAGTTTGTGTTGATCTTCACTAACTCTAGATTAAATTTGCATAAAGATTGCACAGAGACCCTCATAACTAATTATATCTACTGCTTTAAGATTAGTCATCAGGACTCTTTGTGTGAGATTTCAGAGATGATAAAGGAGCTAAAGGAGTGGTTCTCTATTGTAAGTGTGACTTGGTTATTTTTTCCTCTGTTTTTTTAACCTTTACGGTGAAAAAGAAAGTAAGCTGAATAGAGCTGGTAATACTGAACACTCTCTTTGCTTAAATGCTCCACCTCCTTTGCTTTCCAGAAAAGCTGGATCAATGAGTCACGGGCCTGGTCATTAAGATGATTGCTAAATCACGAGCAGCAGGCCGCACTTCCTCCCACATGATGTCCAGCACACAGGGCTTTTAGCAAACATCATTATTCTGAAGCATCCCATACTGTTCAACCATGTGACCAGAATAATACAAATAAAATAGAAAACAAACAGAGAAAAAGACACAAATCAACATCAGCATTTAGTTTGAATGTCTCTTTACATCTTAGTAATTAAAGACAGAAAGGAACACTAATGTAGGGTGACAATCATGTAAGAGTTGCTGTGATGATGAGTCAGTTGGGATCAATATCAAATGAAGCAAAGCAGGTTACAAGAAGAAAAAAGGCAGGCAGACAAATAAACAGCACTCCATCAACATTTAAGACAGAGGTGGGTTCTTTGTTTTGTTTTATTCTAAGTATTACTATCCTTAATGGTCAAATTAAAGTAACAAATCTTGGTTGAAATCCTTTAAATGGGCTTTAAACCACTAGCACACAAACATACAAAATAAAGAACTGCTTCCCATATTTTGCACAGTCTGCAAAAAGTAGATTTGATTAAATAGCTTTATGCATTACAGTGGAAGGAAGTGAAACAAACATTAAGCATATCGATATCTATAGATATCTGCAGCAGGATTTGCATCTCAAAAAATATATTTTTTAAAATAAAAAACTAAATATTTTATTTTAAGCCTTGGTAGAAAAAACAGAACTGTTCACAATTAAATTGAATATTCAATTTATTGCCTTATTATACTATATTTGTTTTAGCAAGTCAAGTTCAGCACACAACAAGGTTTGTAGTTGACGGTAGTTTTGTACACGTCTGCACTCTTCTCTCTCGTTACCAGTGTGTACTGTTTGTTTATCTTTCCACTGCCATGAGTGAAGCTTATTCACTGGGGCTGTCCTTAATGGAAGCAGCTAAACTGAGCAGCTATGTTTATGCTTTTAATAAACAGTACTTTTTGTAAGGATGTTTGTCTTTATGCATCATCAGTAACTGATTTTTAAGAGCAGCATATTAATAAAAGAAAATAACTCTGATTGTGTAAATAACTAATGCCGAGACTAAATTAATGCAGAACATGTTGCTTTAAAAAAATGTCATTGACCAAATCTAAATAAAAAGACAAAGTTAGGTGTGCAAATATATATTACTCTCCATATATCCAAATATTTGGGTTGAAGATGTTGCAATGGAAACACCATGGTTTGATTAAAAACAATCCTTTATCTGCACTTTGCTCAAACAGCTATGAAAGTTAGAAACTAGCTTCTTAGTTAAAACCATTCATGTTCAAATATTCTCCTATTTCTTTTGTTGTTAAAGAGTAGGAATACACCACCACTAAAAAAAATGTCAAAAGCTGCTGAGCATGTTTTCCTGCAGGAGTTATAGCTACTCATAAGTATTTAATAAAGCACCCACTTAAAAAAATGTGATTCAAGTCCAGTACGAGATCTATTATCCTGCAACTTTTAGATGCAACCCTTCTCAAACACATTAAATTCAGTTCTGCAGCATTCCAGTAACCAATCATTCATTTAATTCATGTATGAGAGGGCTTGAGGACCAGACTAGGACACCTCGGATGTAGAAATACATATATTAAGTTTCTGATGGAGTTCCTACGTAGACAGGCCTTACCTCTGGATGTCTGAGATGAACCACCAAGCCCAAGCCCAACCCCCCACGATGTACATCTTCTCATCTGAACCACAGCAACCACCTGTAGATGAAATACACATTATTATAGAAGACACAGCCTTTTAACTGGGTTTAGATAATACAAACCACTGATTGAAAAAGATTAACACAGATTGAGTTTTAATATTATCCAGATGATATGGAGGAAGATGATGTGCAGTTTAGAGGGAAATGATAATGTGCTGCAACTACCAACCCCACAGAGATCATTCTTTGTAGCACAAGAAGTGAATAGTTCTCCTCTGAGACTGATCATTTTATATTACAGATCTATGTGCAAATATGCAACACTGAGTGGTTTATGTGACTGTGGAGGTTCATGGGTTTTAATTCCATTTATGTACCATATATATCTAAACAACTATACAACTAAAGCTAATAGGCAAGGAAACTTTATATGAATAGCACCATTTGTGCACCCCTTACATCTAAAGTGATTTACATAAAACAATGAAAGCAGCACAGATAGAGTAAAGAAGCATAAAAAACAATAACAAATATCAAAATTGACAATAAAATCATAAATTAAACGAATATATTAAAGCTAGATCAGTAAAAGTTCATGAACAAGTTGATGATTAAAGAAGACCACACCTCAAAAGAACAGCCTTTTTATTTAATACACACTAATTTATCCAGAGAAGCAATAACAAGACGAGAGCAAAAGGGGAAATCGTGTACACAATGTTTAAACTGATTTTCCATGCCACAAACAAGTGGAGCAAACTGGAAAACAATCTTTCACCAGACGTGGACACTTTTAAATGTGCCATAAACTTGCCTTATGTTCATAAATTTTAGCGACAAGGCAACTGAACTAAATATGGGCTTTTTTTTATGTTAGGCAAACATACCATCTCAGTCTGGTAGTATAATCAAGAGAGTTTAGTGTGACATTCTCAGCTGTTACATGTTAACTGACAGGCAGCAGAGAGAGAGAGAGAGGGGGGGGGGGGGATCCTTTGGACTATCTTTACTACTAAAACATGCACTCCCCACCAACCAGAAGTAATGCAAACAAACCACATCTCATGCACATTTGTATAGGTTTACCATCTTCAGTTCATGTATACATATTTTAAAAAGTCCAACAAATCTCAATATGTAAGCTGCTAAAAACAATTTACATGTCTATCTACTTATGGAAAGCCTCATTTTTCACAAGAAAAGCTGTCTCAAACTAAATACCACAACTGACTAGAGTGAAGGACGTGTAATATACATTTAGCTACACACAACCACCGGCATAGCTGAAATTCCTGAATGTATTTATCCTACAGAGAAAAGAGGAAGGGTCACGTGTGAATGAATGAGAATTTAGCCATGCTAATAGATTTATAGCAGAAGTACAGAAAGATAGTGTTTAAAAAATTATTTCACCTCCTCTTCAAATCAAGTAAAGCAAGTTCTTATTGGACTTAATGGTGACTATTCTTTAAAAAGTGGAAAAAAAACTGGCCTTAGATTCATGCAACTTACAAATACTCATCATTGCCCTCAATCTCCTGCCTGACACATTCTTTAAAGTTAGCTGACAGTACAGAAAAAACAACTTTTTGTTGTAATTTTTCACTAGTCACTAGTGAATTAGACTGTAAACTATCATTACAGTTACAGATACAGGCTGGAAATCACCTCTGTGGAACATTGTACAGAATTTAATGTACACTGAGAAAAGTGAATGTCCTGAAGTATAATTATGCAGTGGCATGAACCTACAGACTGAATGACAGAATATTAAATATTAAATTTATTTTTGTTATAGTAAAAAAGAATTAGATTTAGCATATGAATAAACCCTAAAGATTAAATTAAAATACACAGTGTTTCTCATCATCAACCGAGATTTATTAGTCCCTGAAAGTATGAAAATGTGTATGTAAGTGTGTGTGTGTGTGTGTTCAGGGTATTAAGAAACCTCGGCTGATGAATAGAAACACTGTGCAGACCAGACTGTATCTAGCAGTGTATGGACGCCTCCCCTTATAATTAAATTACCTTGGCTGCTGCAGACCGCAGCACAGCATCACCATATCTACTCTCCTTATACTAAAATACTAAAAAATGTTAACCCTTTGGATCGATTTAGACATTTTCCTCTCAAATAACACTTACTTTTGCATATATGTCGGACCTTATTAACGTTTAATTTACTATTGAAATGCAATCATGTGGATACATTGTGAACATAATCCATTTTTAGATCAATGCTTATCAATATGTGGGGAAATAAACATAGAAACGCGTTTCGAAGAGGAAGAGCTGTCGAATGACTGAATAGTCTACTCCAAACCACGGTTTCCTGCAATATTACATGTATTACATTCTATTAAAATATATTTAATGGATATTAAATTAATAAAAGCTAAATATTGTCCACTTTTAACTATGTATTAGTTGTATTTTCAATGCGGACTTCAACGAGTGAGGCGCAGAAAAACGTTGTTACCTGAAACCACAAGGGCCTCGTTGGGTCCAACGGTGTGACAATTTCCCATTTTACCGACGGAAGTAGCGAGTCTTTACACCATAAAACATACAAAACTATCGAAGTAGAGAGATTTCTTTCTTTTTCAACACCAACTCTGAAATTTTTCCTCACTCCCCAACCGTCAATTTCTATCAATTTTTCACCTTTCCTTTTTCAAAATGGAGAGTCGAAATTAACGGTGGGTCTTGTGCGCAGCAGACAGACAAAGCACTTCCGCTTAAACATTTCAACATAAAAGTATATTCATCAACGAACGTTATAGAGAAGCAGTGTATTCTTATTTTGAACGCGCACTTCCGGTACATATGTTCTTGTTTTGTTGTAGTTTAAAATCCTTAAACAGCTACCCCACCTCCCCATAACAAAATTACGACATCCTACTGTACAAAGTAGGCGTGGTAGTTTAAATATCCTGTCAGGCGAGTTAACTTAAGCAAAAAATTCTTGTAATTTTCCTTAGATAGATCCACATTTATTGGCAGTATCACTTGATAGTTGTGTCATCCAGTATCTTTAAAGACACACACACACACTGCTGAAATATTGTTGGACTTAACTTGACCAAATAAAGAGTAGGCTATACTGCATGATTGTAAATGTATAAAGCTCACAAAAGGCAACTTATTGTATTTCCAAACTCTCCTTTAATAAGTAGACTAAATCATAGTCTGTAAGCTTATCTTAGCAGGAAGAAAGTCAAAAAGGGTTCCCTTTTCTCCTTTCAGCTTATATTTGCATCTGAACAATAAGAGTTGGTTGTTTTTTCCGTGTTGTGCCGCCATTTCAATGCAAAAGCATATAAAAGGGAAGGGAAGCCTGGGACAAGCCCAAGACAACTGATAAAGTGGCACAGTAGAGACATCGTGTGGAAGTCCTCATCCTCCACACCAGCTGCTGGTGGTTCTGATGCAAACCTTTCTGCTCACACATCACATCCATTTCTGCATTGTTATGGCAGACAGAGAAATATTGTTGGAGAAATTTTCTTCATAATATTTTAGGAAATAAAGTGTGTTGTAGTGGTAACTGTATAGTTTTCATTTAAAAAAATCTGATTTGGTTTTTATCAGTATTTTTTCTTCAAAATCTGTATTTACTCCTTAAACAACGCTCTCTTTAAGGACACAAAATTAAATTAAATGTAAGGTCTGATGTCTTTAATCCTTGTTGCACCCACTCCACATGTTTGCACCATGCTTCCACTAACTGTGACACAGAGTCCCTACATTTGTAGACCTGGCTTTGCATCACTTTTACAAAGGTTTTTCCTCTTTTTGCTGAGTGCTTTCTCATCAAGCCATACTCTGAAGGATACTTTAGATGTCTAAATGTATGTTTAACAACAAAGCACAACAAAATCAAATGATTAGCTTTTCATGATATAAATCCTTCAAATGGATTTAATTTCTATCATCAGTGCCAACAGATATCTTGAGTTTTATGGCACCTGTTCAATAGGACAAACGTCTTCCCATGTGTGAGGCTCAGAGTTGTCACACGCAGGAGAGTATCTGCTAAGCTAATCATTAATGGTAATAAAAGAGCTGCTTCTATCATTCCAGGGTCCCTTAAATCACAGTCAACCTGTCCATGAAGTTTGGGCTTGGACGAGCAACAGTGATGACACAGGGAGCGGGTATGGATCAACAGGTCAGCAGACCAACATGGAGCAGGCAGGTAGAGTTCACACTGGCCGGTATAGGCTGTGCTGTGGGCCTGGGCAATGTGTGGAGGTTCCCATACCTCTGCTACAGGAGTGGAGGAGGTAAGAAGCAAAGCTGCATCACATTAACAGACTGATAGCTCTGGTGTGTTTGTGTAAATTATACTTATGTCATTGTAAACCTTGCTAGTTAAGCCCTTTGCACATATTGTGCTCAAAAATGCTTTTTTGTTGTTGAAAAATGATCATATCTCTGCAAATACAGGGTGTATCTGAATACTTTTGACAGAATGTTTTTCTGGTGACAAAAGCCATAAATTTAAAGCCTTTATGGCTCTAATGCTAGCTTATTAGTAGTACGCAGAAATTGGATATAATCTAGTGTTTACTTTTTGTAGGTTTAAATTATCAAACAAAATCTCTGTATTTTTATGACCTGTAATTTACAGTTTTTATTTTTCTGTTACCTCAGCTTGAAATACCTTTATATTCAATTCAATTAAATACATTTAAATCGTATTTATATAGCTCAGTATTACAACAAAGTTGTCTCAAGGGGCTTCACACACAGTTAATCACATCATCTGGCATAACATGCAATAAACACAAGTTATGACTACACTAAACTAAGCAGATCCAGTACATCCCTGTCCTTAGACTCTCATTCTCGGTAAGAAAAAACTCCTTAAAAAACCCAGTTGTAGGGATAAATAGGGTTTTATCGGGTTCTTTATGTTAATTTATTGTACACACAAATCTCCTCATGCAAGTAATAGATGTATAATTATTGGGTAAATTGATTTCTAGCAATAAAGATATGTAACATTATGGTGGCTACCTCACGTGATTGTTATCCAAGATATAATGATGTAACACAAACATGGGATGACTCATTAAAGTTAAAGTTTAAAGGAGATCATAAACCCAGCACGAGCAAGATCTTAACTTTTCCAGTCAGCATTATGTGAGTGAGAGCTGACTCACTTCTCCGTTCTCTCAGGTGCCTTTCTGGTGCCGTACCTGTTGATGCTGGTGGTGTTGGGGATCCCCTTGCTCTACATGGAGCTAATTGTGGGTCAATACACCAGAAGGGGGCCTGTCCATGCCCTGGCAACTGTTTGCCCACTGTTAAAAGGTATTTCTTATACATAATCACATTCAGAGAATGAATGCTACTTATACTGAAAAAGTAAACTCCCTGGAAGAAAATGTGCATGTTTTCTTTGACCTCAGGAGTGGGCATGGCTTCAGTGGCAATCTCCTTCATCATGTGCACATACTACAATGTGGTCATCACATGGGCCCTGTATTATCTCTTCAGCTCCTTCCAGGAACCGCTGCCATGGCAGAGCTGCAACAACACCTGGAACACGCCAAATTGCACCAATCATGCCACCAACAGCAGCTACTCCTCCACAGCTAGTCAAGAGTTCTTCAAGTATGTTTTTTTTAATGTGTGGGAAAAAAGGCACTGGTTATCACAATGTTCAAGCTGGATGGGATAATGATTTGTTAACAGCAGTGTTACTAAATAACCAGAGGTTCACTGGAAGCTGGGCTGCTTATACAAGTTTAACTCAGCAGTTACATGAGACTTGCACAGAGAAAAAAGGGTTTATTTAAACATTATCAGTTATTAGTGGTAAATCACTCAAACTAAAGGTCACTGATAACAGAAAAATAGATAAAATATCTGGATATATGTGAAATAAGCCCTTTTTAGCTTTCATTTTCAGGCAGTAAATACAGCAATAAACACTATTATATATCATTTATTAGTCTGTTTATGCTTTATTTTTAGACAACATGCATGCTGACGCTGGTTATACAGCTTTTGCTGTTCCCTTTCTTTATGCTTTTAGTATATTGTTTATTTTCTGATGTGTTAATTAACTTCATTTACCACTTCCTTCATATTTCTGGCGGTTTTCCAGGCACAGCATATTTGTCTGAGTGTCGGAAAAATGCATAAGGGCTGATTCTGTACGCCACTCATTTTGGTAAAGCCAGAGGTCAGAATAAATTAAACAAAACAAGCATGTTTTATGTTACAAAAATCTCCTCTGGTTGAATATCTGCATTGATCCAATACAATGAGGCTGAGACATATTCATGTAAATCACTGTTTCAGTTCTGATGCTAACATTTCCCATGTGAGATCATAGAATTTCTGAGTTTTAACTGGGAATATTCCAGAAGTTGAAAACAGAGATAAGAAATAGGACATTAAATGGCTTTAAACAGACAAATATGAGAAACTATTTGTTGCAATTGTTTATTTCTAATCACAGATTTAAAGCAGAAAGAAGGATAATTAGCTCACTGCAGTTTTGATGATGCGTTCAACTTATTACATAGTATTGATATGTAATGTCACTGTCTTAAACTATTTATTTTGGTGTCTTTGAAGGTATAAGATGCTTGACCAGACAAATGGAGTAGAGGATGCAGGAACACTGCGGTGGGAGCTCTTCCTCATCCTCACTTTTGGCTGGACAATCATTTACTTTTGCATCTTTAAGGGTGTGAAATCAACAGGCAAAGTATGTTTAAAGAAGTGAGAGGAGTGTGAATGAGCATTGGACCAACTGGTGGTGCATCTGAACATTTTTTTTTGACTGTGCACAGGTGGTTTACTTCACTGCGCTGTTCCCGTATGTTATTCTGATTGCCCTGCTGATCAATAACGTGCAGCTTCCTGGTGCAGTAGAGGGGATAACCTTCTTCATTGTGCCACAATGGGACAAGCTCCTCTCAGTTGAGGTATAGGACTGAAATAACTGCTAATTATATCAACTGGGATCTGTACTGGAGTCTGGAGAGGACATGTAGAAATGAGGACAGTATTGGGAATTGAGGATTGAAGCTTTTTTGCAGGTGTGGGTAAATGCTGCAGCTCAAATCTTCAACTCCATCGGGATCGGGTTTGGCTCCCTCATGGCTATGTCGAGCTACAACTCCTTCAACAACAATGTTCTGAAGTAACTCCTCACATATTCCAGTTTATTTACGTTCCTTATTCTGCAATAATGTTAACTTGTGTGGTTATGGTGATGTAAAGAACACTGTCTCTCTTTGCAGGGACACACTTAGCATATCAATTATCAACTCCGTCACCAGCATCCTGGCAGGGTTTGTTATTTTCTCTGCCTTCGGATACATGTCTTATCTGCAGGGCATTCCCGTCAACCAGCTGGCTGTGGATGGTAAGGAAGCAAAATAAGTGATAATTACATAGTTTGTGATATTTTTCACAAATTATAGCACAGTTCAAGTTATCTGTTTGACCTGTGTGGCGTTAAAATCATGAGGATAATGTTGCAAATGACAGATAAGGAATCATTAAATTACATTTCTTAAAATGGGTCAAACTAGGGGCAATGATTACAAAGTCGTTCTGAGTATTTGTGCTTCCATCTAGGTCCAGGATTGGTTTTTATTGTTTATCCACAAGCCTTTGCCAACATGCCGGTGTCTCAGCTTTGGGCCGTGATGTTCTTCTTCATGCTGCTTTGCCTCGGGCTGGACAGTGAGGTAGAAAATTGAAATTTAATTGGTCACTCGAGGGCAATAATTTGTATTATTTACAAAGAGCTACAGCAAGTCTTTTCTTTCCTTCCAGTTTGCAATGGCTGAAGTGATGGTGACCAGCCTCATGGATGAATTCTATCAAAACATAATAAATATTTTTAAGATGAAAGAACTTTTTGTTCTGGCTGTTTGCGGCGTCGCCCTCCTGTTAGGCATCCCCTGTGTAATGCAGGTATAAGCTGGGACTTGCAGTACAAACCTTAACCATATAATGAGCAAAGTGATCATGAAGCATGTCCTCCTCACAGGCGGGAATATACGTGTTCCAGCTGATGGACCATTACACTGCAATAGTGTCCATCATGTTTCTGGCATTCTTTGAGATTATTGCCATCTGTTGGATTTATGGTGAGGCAAACATGATTACTTTACTGTCAGGTAATATTATTAGTAATGGACACATTTAATAAGCCTTTCTTTGTGCAGGGGTGCCGCGACTTTCCAACAACCTAAAAGAGATGACTGGCAAGGGAGCAAACATTTTCTTCAGAGTGTGCTGGTTAATTGTTGCTCCTGTGCTCATCACTGTAAGTTATCTGGATTTTCCCCAGAAAAAAACACATTAAATCATAACCTCACTTTGAATTTTTTTTCTGTCCCAGGTCATACTGATTTTCTCTATCATCCAGTTCAAACCAGCTCGCTATGAGAATTATGTCTTCCCAGACTGGGCTCAGGGGGTGGGCTGGGTTATCGCATTGGCCTCCATAATTTGGATACCTTTAGGTGCCATTCACACACTGTGGGTGCTACCTGGCTCATTGATGCAGGTGATGCATAGCTGCCATGTAAAGATAGTATACTATGTCAAGTCTAGTTGTGTGTTAAAGGTTTTACTTCTCCAACAGAAGCTGAAGCTTTCCATCACTCCGTATGCGCTGAATGAAAAGCCAAAGCTGCCATATTATGAGAGGGGAGGGACAGATGGACTGCCAGGCCTCGCTGTCGTCAGCTCAAACATGGGTCAACCTGAAAAACCTCCTCCTGAGACAAAGTTCTGATGCCGTTTTTTCGGTAGTCGATCTTATGCACACTTCTGGTCAGAAAATTAAACAGAAGTATGTTACAAAAATTATTTGCACCGATTACAAAACAAATTGTTGCATCTGCCATGCAGATAACTTAAAATGTTTATTTTTCAATCTGTGGGTTTGATTTGTGAGATTTCCCTGTCTGCTCTCATTATGTGCTTGAATAACATGTTTAGGAGAGACAAGGCAACGGTTCTTGATGTGCGCGCTGCACCTTTGACTTTCTTCATGTGGGGACTTTATCTTGCCAGGAGTGCCATCTGTTGGTAGCATCTGATTAATACCTCAACCTGTTTGCTTCCATTTGATACAGCATTTTATTTATTAATTTAATAATACAATACTGTCATAGTCAACATGACTTGTGTGGTTTTTGACCCCACCTATCATAAAAACTATCAATTTATCAAAGCTGATTAATTTTCTAGGTCAAACTTAACGAGGAACAACTGATAAAACATGATTGCTAGCAGGAAACAGAGTACACGAGTCACTGAATGTCATGTTAAGTTTAATAAAACATGACAAAGTCCACAGTTTGTGTGTTGTTTCTTTTTACCGGTATATAAGTCGATCCAAATTAAGGCTGGTATACACGCTAAAAGCACGAGTAGCATCTGGGAAACATTTATTTTTCATTAAATAAGAAAATTACAACAGAAGGGTGCATGTTTGAGGGTATACATGTGCAATGTGTAATTTTCCTTCCCAACACATGTTTAGTGTTTCCTTCTGATATCTCCTCACATATGACTCCAAAGTGCAGAACAGCTGACATCAAACAGGCAACAAAAAAAGTAGACTGTAGAAACCCACATGCTTAACCAACGAAGGTGTCTCTTAAAGCTTTTCCTGACCCCTGTAGAAGGGTTTACACATCCAAACAAGGGTGAACTGCACGCGTTTGAAAAATTATACAGTGAATAAAGGATTACGATGGGCAGACTGTTACATACAGTGAGTATGACATAGTATCGACTAGAATTAGTTCATAGGAGATCACAGCTATCTGCAATTTAAAGTTAAAATATTTATTAAAAATAAAAAAAAGTTGTCAACCTTATAAACAGCAATTATTCTTTTTAATTAACTTTTAAAAAGATATGTTGTGTAACCTAGAAAAACAAAAAAACAAGATGTGCAATCATTGACATACTCTTCCCTCTGAAGTGAAAGCCATGCAGTTGACCACACCACACAGCACAGCAGCAACGCTCTTTATTTGTTCCTACTGCAGTTTAGAGTCAGGCTCACGTAAGGATGGAGCTCAACAATCCACAAGATCGCTGTGTTCAGTAGTATTTTGTAGTGGTTTCAAAAGTCCACGCCTGTCTGCCACAGCCTCACCAAGGCTCTGGTTCTCCTTAGTCATGCCCCTGCAGACCCAACACAAACAGTAGTTGATTTATTTTAACCCCCTCCCAACCCACATGCCCAGTAGAGGTCGCTAAGGAGTCACCATAGCTGCTGTCTTCCTGCAGTTTCCAGTCACTGCTATGATACCTGCTCCACTGGCCTCATCTGCACGTCTCCAATCTGAGGACCAAAACAAACCCACCGCAAAAAAAACAGGCTGATTAATTTAGAGAACAATCACTGATGTACAGGAAAAGATTGAGCTTAAGATAACGAGAAATACCTGCACATGAGGAGGAGCACCGAGGACAAACGTTACTGCACTGGCTACGTCCTCTGCTTTCAAACACTGAAAAATGGAGAAAAAAAAGAGTTACTGATGCAATTTTGCTATATGTAATTACCTTTTAGGATTCTAGGAAACGCAAAGCCTTACTTTCATACTCTCATACACTGCAGCTGCTTTCTCTGGGTCGCTGTTGTGGTGCCGGAAGGCAAACTCAGTCTCCACTATTCCAGGTGATATACACTGCAGGGACAGGTAATCCATGAGGCATTTCCTGCTCAACGTTCACCTAATATTCCCCCTGCACTCCTTCTGAGATAACTGCTCGTACTAAAAGCGCTGTGTACAAGCTCTGTGCACAGGAAATCAAAAGAGTGAGACCTTCTGTGCCATGAAGGTGGCTGCTTACTCACTGTGGCTCTGATGTGAGTGTTTGCTTCCCGAAGCTCTTGCCGTATTCCCTCAGTCAGTGCAGTCACGGCATATTTAGTGGCACAGTAGAAATGCGCATCAGCACTTGGCACTACTCGATGTCCACCCATACTGTGCACGATAGCAGGACAGAAAGATGTGATGAATTACAATATATTCAACCATAAAATCAGTCGGTCTGATTTATCTTTATATTGATAATAAATCTAATTAATTTGAAGTGTTAAATATGACCGATGTGGAACCGAAAAGCAACCAAAACCTTGATAATTGTGTGAATAAATGGCTTTTTTAATACCAGCCAGATCAAAAGTGTGTCAAAGTTTCTGCACCGTTTTCTTTAAACTCCACCATTGTTGGCTTACCTATTAATATTGATGATATGGCCGTCGTCCACATTCCTCTCCTTCATTGATTTGTAGGCCTCACGGGTGCAGATCGACAAGGCTAAGACATTCACCTGCAGGAGTAGTGAACAAAGTTTATTTACCAATATTGTATCACGTACATTGTATTGTAAAAAGGTTGTTTTTTTTTACCATAAGCATCATTTTGTACCGTTCGCTACATTTAACAATCCACGCTGAGAGGGGAAAAAAACTGAACAAACAAATCCTTTTTTCCTACAAGTTGCTGCCAAATCACATAAAGGTTTCTTGTGATGAAGCAGTGTGGGTTCAGTTGGCTGATGTTCAGTGGGTCTGTTAGTTAGTCCATCCAAACCTGCTGTTCCTGTCCAGATTGTGGCTTCTAAGCTTCTCTCACAGACACTGATAGACAGCAGGTTAACGGCAGCATGGTAGGAAGATAGGGGGAGGTGACCAAACAAGGTCAGTGTACAGATTAAACACAGGCTAAAAATACACCGCTGTACACATTCATGTGGGCTGCCATGACAACAGATGGGTGAGCGTTACAAATGCTGGACCATGGAGACAGAGACTTTAGAGCTAGGGGGTCTTCATTGGTCAAGAACTCAATGAATCAACATGTTAAGTCCTGACAAAAGAGAGAGGGCTGGCTTTCATTAGGTGGTTTCTGCTGTGCCAGAACTTCTCCTAAGAGCCAAAGAGGCTAGCCTGTTTTTTCAGAGGGAAGCAGCATGTGTGTGCAGAACTGCACTTTCTGCTTAAACCCTTATTTCTCAAATGACACAAACGCTACAAACAAAAGACTTCCATTCACACTGGGCCAGCTTTCAGCTCCTCCTCTTTGCTTTTTCATTAGAGAAACGGCAGCCAGGAAATTAATGCAACATGTTAGCCTTTAAAATAAATGCTAACAAAAAATAGGACATTTGTTGTGCGTTTCAACCAGGTTTAAGCCTAAACATTTATATTTGTATAACAGTGTTTACTGACGTCAATCATGTTCCTCCAGCCTTCAGTCTTTCCGCTGAGCAATGGTTCATTGTGAGCCAGTCCAGCGTTGTTGATGCATACGTCCACGCCCTTGTGTAGTGTCTTGATTGCTGAGAACATGGACAGGATCTCTTCCTCATTGGATAAATCACATTTGTAAGGGATCAGTGTACCACTGTAGCCTGCACTCTGACATTCAGCTGCCAGTTTCTGAAAAACACAAACAATAAAAATAAATATTATGTAGATTCATATGCTGCACAAATGGAGCACGAAAAGGTTAGGACAAAAGCATGGAAAAGGATAACTGATCATGAAGACACCCTAACCCTTTCATTGAAGAAAGAGCAACAAGGTAGCCAAAAAACCAGTGGCCATCAACATTTCAGGACCAGCACAACCACACACTTCTTGATGGGCAAGTCTTTTTCCCTTATCTTAATAAGCATATGAACTCAGAGGTACCCTGATAACACACAAATTCTTTATTTGAAACCCATGAGCTCAGATTAAAAGGAGCCAGGTCTACGCTGATCAGCTGGCTGGCCTTCACTGTGGGTTAGGATGTAGATTCAGATTCCCCTGCAAGTCACAGCTGCTTCAGCCACCTGATGTCTCACAGTGTGGCAGTCACACAGGAGGCAGCATGGGAGATGGATGCTGGTAACATGGAGATGATGCAAAGTGCTCAGACGCTCTGGCTGTGCGAGCGTTTATCCCACCAAAAGGATTAAATAGAGACATAAATAGTAGATGTATCACTGAATAATGGCCATAATGGCTACAATGGGGTTTCATACAGATCTAAAGCTGTGGTTTACGAGCCATTTGAAATGAGCACAGCGATGCAGCTCATCATGCTCCACATCTCCACAGACGTACCAGCAAACATGACTTCTTTAACTGCATGCAAATATCTTTTTGCTGAACGGAGTAAGACCTAGGTTCT
>JBAMIG010000016.1:2889945-2906880 GCA_037177335.1 Kiunga ballochi | reverse complement strand
ACTAGGTTCTGCAGAGTTATTTAGCAGAACTAGGTTCTGCAGAGTTATTTAGCAGAACGTTTCAGAGAGAAATAAATCTAAGATCTAAACTGTCATCAATGATAGTTACAGTCAGTCAGGAAAATGACAGAAAATGTAAGTCCAGGTAAATAATTCAGTAGTATCATGCAGCCATGCAACACAAATGATAGCATTTGGTTTTAACATAATTAACTATATTTAAAATTATTGCATAAACGTGCATATCTAAGGATGGAAGTAAGTAAAATGTCAAAACCATAATATTAGCCAATAAAAGCATGCTTTTGTTTTAAAAACTAGGCTGAACCCTGTTTTACAGGCAGGTGTTAGAAATATTGATGGTTCACAATGTTGTCACCAAATGTTGCAACTAATCACTTAAAAAACTTCACAGGTACTCCTTATATAAACACAAAATGATGAATGTAAAACAAATATTACTATTATTAAAAGACATTTTAGACATGTGATAGCATTTTGACACAGTCCAACACTTAGCATGTGTATATTTCGCCGTTCTTCCTCTAAGCTGTTTAACTCAGATTATCCTTAGAGAAAGCATTATCCCAACAAAGCTGCCAAAAAGCTAAAACCCAGAAAAAACTTCTGTAAAAACCCACAACCATCGATATTTCTCATTTCGTAGATAGGTGCATAACTCCCTAATGCCAATAATCTGTAATGTGAACCTGTAATTACTGGCGTGCTCTGATTTGCCATTCAACAAATCTCTGAACTTCACACTTTTCTGAATCCCTGTTGAGACAGGAGCTGAGGCAGGAATGAGCCGGCAGGCAACCTGGTGGTGAAGCTCCTGATTTATTCAGAAAGGAGGTTAATGTGGAGGGGGAGCCAGGCCATTCTTCTGTCGGGAGAGAAGGAATTGGTTGTGTTGTTGAGCTTGAAGTGGAAGCTGCAGAGCAAACAGACTGATCTTGGTCCAAACGACAGGAAGTCTCAGGCTGTGAATCTCTGTGTGCTTGTGCATGTGGGAGTGTTCTGGCACCAGCTGCAATGCTGTGGTCAGTACCAGCCTTCATATGGGCCATATCTACTGCAAAAGCACAAACAGCGAGGGTTCAGTATGTAACAACAACAGAGGTGGCGAATATGTGGTATAGTCGTCACAATCCGAAAGGTAAGTGGGTGTCTTTGTGTTTTATAATGTTTAAATCAGATGTTTTTAAAAGAGCAACATAAACCATTAAACATATTTTAGATAAAAAACGTTATAAGATATCATAAACTCTACATATTACAGCAGTGTGTATATTACACATGTAAACATGCTCACATAACGGCATGCAGGGGGCCGTTATATAAGGTCTATATGGGAAGAGACACCGTTGTCCCACACAATGTTCATCAATTATTAACACGGCTGAGTGGGACTGATGTAAATGGGCTGACAAATCAACTCGCATGAGAAGTAGAAAGCGATAAAAATAAAAATACCAAAGTGCTGAGGACATAGAGGTTTAAGTGATGAGACCGATCAATAGTACAAGGCAGCAGCCATGAGTGGAGAAAGCTGGGAAATTAGATTAGTCTCAGTTTGGCTCAGAAGTCCACTCATGCAAAAGAGGGATTATGTTATAAGGCGCTGTAGCGCATCTTAATCTTTGAAAAGTCTGATAGGTGAGAAAAAAAAAGTAATGCAGCAGATAGAAATCTAACTTTAAATTCACCCTCTTCATCCCCGTCTCCTCTCTGTAACGTCTGTGACACACAAAACCATTTCGCCTGTCATAATTCATTTTCCTTCTCCTTACTGAGACTGCCGTTAACGGATTACAAAACCTGTACAGGAGAGAAGATGAGAAGGAGGAAGAGTCGGCGGCCAGGAAGTGAAACAGAAGCAGAGAAATCCAGTGACAGAAAAACCTCAGAACAATAGAAAGTGCTTTAAAGCTGATTAAAACCTGTTTAGTTCTCAGTTTGCTTTATAATAAGGTGAACAGCAGCAGCTCAACCTCCCTAAAAAGTACAATTTTTTAATCATCCATTAATAGAAAAGCATAAAATCGATAACCTTGATTAGTCAGACCCTCCATTCATCATCCGTCTTAACAATTTTGCAGTGCAAAAAGACTCTTATCAAATTTAGCGTGTCAAACAATACAGAGAGGGGTCAAAGGTGACCGCCAACTGTATAATAAGATTGCAGCAAGGTAGATGGGTACGTTATATGATTATCTCTTCTTCAAACTGAAACGGTGCCTCTAAAAGGTCTAAAGGTTGAACTGGGTGGTTTTATAGTCCCCCTTAAAGACAGTCTAATCAGGAGACGGTGATAAGGGGAATAATAACATCATTAGTTAGAAACTACATTCATTGACAGACTGGGGAGTTCCAAGCAATGAATAAAGCATTATAACAAGCCTCAAAGAACTCAGAGATCATTTTATTTAATATTACATTTATGCATAAAAATATTCAGTTTAAACATACAACAAAAGGTTGTGTAAGTTTTGTATCCAAATGTAAAAAAAAGAAAAAAGGTTTATGAAAGAATACTGTGTAACTTACAGGTTAAACCTGTGTTGCTGGGTTTAGCCAGAACTGCCAAACCTGCAAAGGTGTGTTACAAGAAAAGAAAGCGCTGCTTAGCTAATATTTCTCAGAACATTCATATAGTTCATTACCAATAACAGTGTTTATGAATTCACATTAATGTCACAGGATTTAGAAGAAGAAGTCTTCTGTAGATGAGACATTCAAAAGGGGGGGAACCTTCCTTCCCATAACCCTGCATCCGTAATGTTACTGCACCACCTCATACGATGAAATGGCCAGAACAACAAAAAAAAAAACAGGCAAGAGAGAGCTTCTGGAGACACGCTAGGTTAGCCAGAGCCTGGTCCATTCAGCGTGTGAGCTTCAAAGAGATCTGAACTGTTTCCAACGTCAAACAAACACCCAGAAACAAGCCGATCAGAGCTGTTGAAACGACAACAAAAAAGTCCAATTTACATGCATTCATCTGTCTGGAGCTGCTGAACTGTGTTTATCCACGCCATCTTTGCACTAGCAATATAGATTCATGAATATCTTTCACACTTCTGGGCTTTCTTTTCCCTCTATTCTTTCAGCTTCAAGTACTAACCTGCTGCACTATGCATTCACATCCTCTTCTTCCGCATACATTACTACGCTTCATGCAAGAAGACTTGCAGCCTCACGCAGCACACACTTTAGAGCAGAAGGTTCCAGTATGTCTTCAACAGGATCAGACAGGACAGGAAATACTCCACCTGTTATTGCAGGAGGCTTACAGAGGGGATGTCAACATTAATAAATCTTTAATCTGGAAATATGAAAAGCACAGTGAGGGATAATGGGGCATAAGAGTGGTGGCAGTGGGAGGGGGGTACTGAGCTGTCTAGATCAATCATATATTTTACATCTACCAAATTATCTGGAATAGTATGTAGTTACATAAAAAATAAGTGTCTTTATGCGGTCTGGACAGCTAGTATGTGAGGATTCCTGTGTGAGGAAATGCTGCATTTTAATTGCTGGTGTAAATGTGGCTTCTCTGGAGGGTTGCATCCATGGAAACACAACAGATTACTATCCGATATACAGTATGTATATGTTCAGTCAGCAAACAATGTAGGTGGAAAATGTGCACGCAGGGAAAAAACGTTCTGTAGCTTGTAAGCTGAGGATACCCCGAGGTACCTCCGTGATCGCAGAATTTTTTTTTTTAAAGAATCAGCCGTGAAGGTGATGACGGCTGTGTTTTCTCTCACAGCTGATAACTAGTAACACAACAAAAAGCACCGTGTCAGAACACAATGACCAGGCTATGGACGAATGAGGTATTTAATGTGTTGCAAAACATATGAAGTATTAAAAGGAGACTTAAAAACAAGCAAAAATAAAGCTTACTAGTGAAGCACCTTTCTGAGGAGGAAGCTGTTCACTGTGACAAAACAAGACAGGCTGTTCAGACACAACCCACGGGTGCTGTCTGAAACTTTCAACATGGCTTTTCATTGTGCCACCTCAGGCTTCAAAGCATGACTGAGCATTTTTTACAGACTTCAGAACGGGCACAAACCCAGGCCTGGTCAGCTGAGGTCTGAAAAAAAGCTTCAGGCTCACCTGCCAAGAGCTTTGAGTCTTAAATCAAGATTAACACACACAAATATAAGATGCTTAGAGCAGCTAAACATGCAATGGTGCAAAAAGTCTGCAAAGTATACAAGCTATTTGTGCAAAGCTTTGTCATGGGCAATCTGCAACAAAGCCAAAGCAGAATAATTTACTCAAAGGTTCTTATCTCATCTGCAAAATAACAACATAAATATAAAAAAACACGTAGTTTATATTTTTATATTCTCAGCATTCTTATCTCAGATTAATTATTTTCTTTAGGAATCCTTTATGATGAATCGCCTCATCTTGTTACAAAACATCCATATTAAACATTGTGCTTAATTTATCTGATCACAGAAAACAAGGCCTTGAATGTTGACATGTAACTAACTACCTCTTTTCCCAGATTTTCACACCAGTTACCCCAAAATCCTGAGTGAATGGTTGTGTTTACATCTGGCCCAGGTTAAAACAAATGTGTCAACAAAAGAAGGCCTGTTGCCACAGCAACACAAGCTACTCTATTCTACTGTCTGATCACTACATTTGATTATGTGACAGATCCAATGCCATCTTCACCCTCACACAACTGCAGTGATGTCATCCATACTAGCCGTAAGCTACAGATAAATAAAGACTAAACCTTTCTTAGGCTTAAAGCTGGCTTTGTGACATTCCCATTTGCATGTAAATGGTGTAAATCCATTTAAAGAAAGTTAAAATAACCATTAATCACATTTCAGAGGGAAGGCAAGATTATTTTTTGGAGTTTTTTCTTACCGCAAAGGAGGGTCAAAGGGCAGGGATGTCCTGGCTCTACTTAGTTTAGTTATTACTTGTGCTCATTGTGTGTAATGTTTGCTATGTGATAAACTGTGTGTGTGAAGCCCTGTGAGGCGACATTGTTGTGATACTGGGCTATATAAATAAAACTGAATTGAATTAATATAGATTTTACAAAAACTGAAAACCAGAAATGAGCATAAAATGTTCATATTCCCGTAACTGTTTATACTCGAGCTTTACAATGTTCTGAGTAAGCAAACACACACATATGGGTTATGTGGGCCAGAATGATGTAGAGGTCTCAGAAAATCCATCTAATATGGCTGACTACAGACTATTCTTCTCCACAAAAGCTTCTTCATTTGCTTGTAAGAGTTTTGAGAGAGTAAATAAAAAGAAAAGCCGAGTTTCTGCTATTTGGCTGTGCCATCTCCATTCCCAGCACACAGCCCGTGGCAACCACTCATCTTCATCCAACTGGCTCTTCCATCCATGGCCTACTCTGAAACCACAACGACGGCAGAACAACACCGCCGCCTCATCTTTTCAGAATATTGTTTCTACAGAAAACAGATGCCACTGATGTCTATATACACTTAGCCTACTCTTCATTGTGTTACCTGCTTTACAGTGGAGATAATATGGCTGCTGGTAATACTGACAAGAGAAACTTTACTTCCTGGAGTAAAATATTTTAAAAAACCGGAAAGTCAGGAACAATTCCTTGTTGAGGCATGGACACAAGCACTTTTCACAAGCGAGCGGCATTACAGGTTCAACGCAAGTGCAGAAAAATTACAATTATTAAGCGATGTCAGTACTGGCTTTTCCCCACAAACACACACAGTGCTGCAAAAATGATGAGTTAATCCATAATCAGAGGGACAGAAATCTTTCAAACAGTTAGTTTTGTCTTTAGTTAGCTGAAACTAAGCTTTGGTATCATGTTCTGTGTAGACAATAAAAAGACTTATGTAACTACAACACAGGAAACTGTTAATACTGACTAATGTTTACTAAGAGTATGTAATATGTGCTGTTGAATTTGAATGTTGTGACCTTG
Source organism: Kiunga ballochi (assembly GCA_037177335.1). Classification (NCBI taxonomy): domain Eukaryota; kingdom Metazoa; phylum Chordata; class Actinopteri; order Atheriniformes; family Pseudomugilidae; genus Kiunga; species Kiunga ballochi. The sequence continues at coordinate 2,900,906 of JBAMIG010000016.1, read as the reverse complement.
TTTAGGCTTGAAAGAGTCACAGATCAGCTGACACAAGCTACTGCAGTTAACTATTGACAAAAGGGGCCATGTGACTGGGGTATGAATGGAGGGAGGCTATCTATTGCACAACTTACACGCAACGGACACTGCTACGGGCATGGGCGTGTAATCGTGTGTGCAGTTAAGGTAGGTAGAGAATGCTGACAATGTTGTCGTTTATTTTACGAACAAAAAAACAACTTTAAAATGACTAAACACATCTTCCTGTCACGTGTATGTTCACATAAGCATTGTCAACAGTTCTCGCTAGTGATATTGCTACAAGACTCTTGCCAAGGCTTGTGAAACTTACAGTAAACTGTAAACGGAGAAGAAGCAAAAACTGCTGTGACAGCTTTAATTTATCTTGCACCATGTTGTACATTACTGAGTGAAGATGTATTACAATTCCACTCCAGCGCATTCGGCTCTCCTTTGCTTAACACACACACACATCATCATGCAGAGCAACATGGTATGACACAAATGAAGCCTTGCAGGATAATGTAGATCCTTATCTTAAACTGTACACAATGGTTTCACCTAGCTAAAAAAAAAAAGTTACTTTCTAAAACATAGCAACTTATAAGTGTTGATTTAGATGATATATGGGTGAATAATACATAATATTCAAATATGTAACAGAGGGATTGAAACTCTGTAGAAGTCTGTGTTGAAATAAAGCGTTGTGTGCTTTTGACGGCTCGCAATCTGTAAGGTGAGGCTTAAGTATTTGTTAAAAAGATAAGCAAGGTGTGGTGTCTTACAGCTTTATGTTGGACAACACTTAGTAGGACAAGGTGACGTGTGATTAAAGTTCTCTTTACATGAATGTGTCAAACTTTAACCACACATCTTTTGTCTTTAATCAAAGTTGTGAGGGTGCAGATTCTTAAAGTAGCTGACTAAATTGAATACAGAGCAAACATAATTACATAATCATTAGATTATATGACTGAAATGATAGCATTAGGCTCCTGTTGAGTACTAGCCTCAAAATGTTATGAATGATCCCAAGTAATTGTCCAGAACTAGGGTGTAAATTTGCACTCTAAATCACTTTACAGAGGTATTCTGTCTACACCTTCTTAGCAGGTATCATCCTTACCTAAGCATCATTTGGCAAGGCACACCAAATCTGTTTTCGTTGATCCTGATCTCATATTTATCTGAGCATATCTAGGAAGGTGCAGTTTCCTGAATTAAAAACAGGTACTACAGCATATGCCGGTGTGGTGGTAAATGCACGGGGATGGTAATAAAGGAGCTGGTCATAAAATCGATGCTAATGTGTGACATTAAAGTCCAAGGGTTAAGCACAAGCTAGTAGGGATTTAGCTATAGTTTCACGCCTCCCATGGTATATTAATACAAAATCTCTTATGTTAAAACGATTCCTTTACAAGTATTTTATTATTTTTAGATACCAGTTTACAATCAAATGCTTTAATATAAAGAAGACCACAGCTACTATTTAATAATCGTACATACTAGCTGTTCCACCGGGGCTAAAGGTCTCCAACGTCAACTGTCAAGCCATTGTTAGCTAGCAGTTACCGTTAGTTAGCTAGTATGTTGTTGCTAGCTTATCCCGAGATAGGACCAGCTTATTTAAAATATCTTCCATTTTTATCAAATAGCCCACCTCAATTTTGTCGACATTCCTGGCACAGCCGACAACCCTCATTCCTTGTTGGACCAGTGCCCGGGCTACAGCAGCTCCAATTCCCACCGAGGCTCCGGTCACCAGGGCCACCCTGCCTTTCCACCGCTCCATCTCCACCGCTGCCGGTACCTTTGCTTGGCGAATCAACAGCTTCGGTGGTGCACCTCTGCTTGCCCGGGTCAAGCTGTCACACTAAGATATCGCTATTATGCGCGTATTCTAAACCTGGGATGCTTGAGCTCAAGCCTCTGGTACCAGTGTGTGCGACATCCAGGACGCAAACAGCCAAGGCGCGTACAGACCGGTCCATGCGCTCTCCCAGCCGGAATGTGAAGATTCCGGGAGTATGTAAATATTTGGTTCACATCACCTCCCACTTTCATTTTGAGCCATGGTCCTTTCAGGCCTTCATGAATCTATACCGCCATCTACTGGAAAGGGAACAAATTACACAAACGCACGGGATGGAAACATTTTACATTGGTTTCTGTGTTTAAAAACAAATATTAGGTTAATTATTTTAATAATTTAGAGTGTTTAAATAGGTATTATAACACAGATAAATAAGCTTCAGTGTTTAAGTAAAATATCAGTCTGAATAAAAATATGCCCATTATCAACAAAAACTCAAATTCTTATTGCATATTAATAAATATTCTTTATTTAGTAAATATTTCACATTGCGATCTTATCACACCCAATACCTTATTACAAATGGATGTTTATTCTCTGTAAAATCTTTATACTTAGAATTTACAACCTACATTTAAGTGTCACAAAGGAGAAAATAGAAACAAAATCATAACAAACGATCATAAAATAAGACCAAAATTCATCCCTAATATCACAGCTTGCAAAGCGTGACTTTCTTCCACTGTGCGCTTACCCAAAAACCCTACAAAATACCAACAACAACAAACTAGGCTTGGTCAAAGAACAGCAACAGATTTGAAAGTGGCCAAGAAATGAGATGGTAAAACTGTTGGTGTACAAGTGCAAAGAAAGAAAGAATCACCTTTACTTTAAAAGGAAAAATGACCAAACAAGACACTTAAAGTACACCCCAAAAATGTTGTTTTTTTTTATATGCAATGTTGCAGTAGTGGTCGAGTGTTACCCTCTCCTTCCTAGAGGAAAAGTTGTCATTAGTGCAGCTAGTTGACGCTGGTTGTGGCAAACCACTTTCCACAGACAGGCTTATTCTGCTCAGTGGCACGGCAGTAGTTGGTGAACTTCTCTTTTAGGAGCTGTCGGTAATGGTGGCGGTTGTTGTAAAAGGACTGGTTTGTTTCTAAAAACGCCTGGATTTCATCCTGTGTCAGACTGCTCTCTTCATCAGAAGTTACCTCTGAGTCATCCTACAGGTAGAGGGGAATATAGACGGGATTACATCACAGCTCCATCTAACGTATGTGTTAATAAAAAGAAAGGCATGGTCTCCTACCAGAAGTTCCACCAGACTTAAATTCGCCTCTGGAGGTCTCATGTGAAAGTTGAGGTTCTGTGCAGTCCACGGTAACCGCAGTGCAATGCTGGCAAATTTATCTGCACATATTGAGGAAAGTAATTCTTTGGTTCGACAAGAGTGTGTTGATGGCAGAGTGCAGCCTGTTGTGCATCCATCAGGCATACAACCATCACTTTTCTGTTCCTGTAAAAAAATAAAAAGCATGGTTTTTTTTGTCTGCATCACCGGGAAGTTTACATTTCGTTTCCTGTTTGTTCTCCCACCTTATCGTTGCAGAAAACTTTCCCCTTCCTCTTTTTCTTTTTGCTCTTGCACTGAATGTGTTCCTCAGAATGTGGCCAACAGTCTACACAGCTATCCGTCCCGTCCTCCTCCTTGTCTCCTGCACAGCGGTGGATATTTGAGTCGTCACCTTCAGACAGAAAATACAATCGGATGTGAGACATAAATAAATAAATAAATAAAAAAAACTAAGAAAGTCACTGAAACTAAGATGCTCAAACCCGACCTGCTTCGTCGTGGTTGCACATTCCTTCATAGCAGGCGACGTCAGAGCCCTCCCGCGATCCCGTTTCACTGCCTTCCATACTTGAAGAGTAGCCACAGTCGCTTCCATTGCTGTTGGGGGGCAAATCTGGAGAAACGAAGGTAAACATTTAGATTTCTAAGCCTGTCCCATGTTATGTTAAAAACAAACGTCTTCTTTTTAGGGTGTGTTTGCATTTTCACCTCGCTTGGTGTTAGGGCAGCAGCAGGAGGTACTCCTATTGGTGGCGACGGTCTCTTCCTCCTCTTCATCCTGGTTACCACACGCCTTGCAGCTGCCCTCAACAGACTTGAATGAACCCTGCAACGTGTCAAAAAAACCACAGTGAAGTTCAGGCTTAGGTTTTTATCTGCATTACAAGATAAAACTTGCAGCAAGAGATGACCTCATCCAGGACTTTCTCCTTGTCGTCTGCTTCCTGTCCAGACGTTTCGAAGCCACACTTGTTTTTGCGTCGATTTTTCCGCTTTTGCCTCTTTTTCTCCAGCTTCAGCTCTTTCGCTCTCTCCTCCTCAGACAGCTCCTCAACAAACTGCTCAAGCCGACTGATGCCCTGCATCTTCTCCACGGCCATCTGGGGACGCGGGAACGATTACAACCCGACTCACGCTCTGCTGGCTGCAAACGTCACAGTTAACGTACCTCGAAACTTTTCCGTAGTGCGTCGACTCCCAAATGGAACAATATCTGCCAGGTCTGCTCCTCCGCTCGCAGTTTCTGCCAGATTCTGTGCAGCCGCTCGTAGAGGTGAATACCCAGACAGGTCAGGACCTCCTCTTGTGCAATGTCAATAGTCTTTGCATGTCTTTCTCTGCGTCTTAGAATGAAAAAGGGAAAAAAAAAAACTCACCATAAACAAAACGTTTGAAAAGTCTGAATGAAACAAAGAAATGCAGGAAATGTATTTAAAGAAACAATTGATCAAATTTGGAAATCGGGCTTACTCGTAGCCGCCTGCGAATTCTGGTTCTGCCCGGCCAAGTAAATGAGCGATGAAGTCTGTTTCACAGCACACATGAATGTGCCGTTCGTGGGGGCAACAGCAGAGACCCTCATACAGAGCAGCGCAGTAACCTTTCTCCTTGCTGGAATCCACCTCCCCAACCAAGATGTTATAAGCTCGTAGGACTTTATTCTTACAGTCTGTGCAAAACCTGGAGATGCAAACAGACTTCCAGGTTAAGATTTAAGTTTAGATCAAACACAGAGCTTAAAGGAGGCAAACTGCAAATCTTAGATATGAGCGCCGCAGATTACCTGTGTTTACGCAAGTATGTCTCCAGCGTCTCAAGGAGCAATGTACTGTCAATAAGGACCACCTCGTCCCTGCACTCCTGAGACATCAGCTCCCACACATCCATCCAGCTGCCACTGTAACACAATAAAGCGAACGTCATCCTGATGATGAAAGATCCTTTCTGAAACCTGCAGAAAGGGACTTTTTTCTGCGTGCACGCTGATGCACGTTTGGAGACAACGTTAATCATTTTGGCAAACAGCGCATTTATATTCATAAGACATAACCACATAGAGGTAAACGTTCTGGCCTCACGCAAAGTAAAATAATCTATTTTTTAGGGTTTTTTTGGTCTCTACCAACATGTTAAAACATCTTTAGCTCGTTCTTTAATTCTAGTATTCACTGAAATTACACACAGCAGTGAGATGATCTACTCCTACCCACCAGGATAAGAAAAATAGATCCTAAGCTAAATATTGCATTAATTATTACATTTAGGAATTCTAATATTGTTCAGGCATTTCAGCGGCACCAACACAAGGTAATAAAACATGCTCCCATTCACAGCTCAACTGGTGCATAAGTGTTATTTTCCAAACATCCTTTACCAACAACGATTGTCTTGTATTTTACATCTTCATTCAAAGATGTGGTTAAAAAAAATACATTTTTCCAGCTTGTGATGAAGAGTATTGGTTTCAAACACAACATTGGTTTTCTAAGAACCGGATGGACCCACACAGCTTGATAGATAAGTGGATGAAGGTATTACTCACCCCAAAGGTTTAGGCTTGTGTGTGTCTAAGGAGTGTAACTGGCAGCGTTTGTTCTTTTTACTTTTTGGAATGGCATCGATCATGTCATTCAACTTTGATCTGTAAATAGATACAAAGAATTGCAATTATTCATTTATTTGATGAAAATTATGATTCAATAGCAGTACAGCACGACTAGTCCTCTGTTTTTACAAGGTTGTTATAAATACACCATTGTATTTTGTGTCATTTTGGTAGGTGCTTTACTTAACAGCTTGTTTTTATTCACACTATTAATCTAGGTTAACTTGTAAATGTAATTTATTTATTTAAAAAAAAACTAAAGAAAAACATTACCCTATCTCTTACCCATGAACATAGAAGAGGGAGTAAAGCTTCTTCACATCTGCCAAACAGGCCTTGTTGACAGTCAGCATGCCCGTAGGTTTCACTGTAAGAGGCTCCAGGGCTGGGTTTCCTGATTCAACCAAATATGAAAAGAGGCGCTCCACACTTCTTCTGCAGCCCACACACGGCACCAGCTGAGATAATGCACCGTACACCTCTCTGGATGCCACCATCAAGGCAATATTCAAGTCCTGATGCTTCAACTTGGAGTGATACTGAGGGCAGGCAATCACATTTATGTCGCCACCACAAATTACACAGGTAATCTGTACAGTTTTAGATTTGTAAATAATACACTTGGTGTAAAAATAAAACTTCTCACCTCAGAAAATTGCTTCCAGTGAGAAGTGTTCATTTCATGGCTGTCAGCTTCATTTACACTGTCAGAAAACTCCATCACCATCTGAGATCAATAACAAACAAGATTTAAAGCAAAATATCACATTTCTGAATGTAATATGATCAGAGTTTTATCAGTTTCAGAGGTACACTGACATTTGTGAAGCTCAAATCAGATTTTATTACCATTTTCTTTATTCTTCTACAGTATTTAGAAGTGATCAAGTTGGTTGTTTGTGTCAAAGTTCTCACCAACCTGGGCTACGCAGGTAATACCATGATGTTAAAAACTACATATTTATTAAAGCCAGGAAAAAAGCTTCATCCACAGCTACAAAGAAAGTTAAAATAATATATTCTTAGGTTGGTCCACAGACGATTGTTGTTCTCTACAAGGAGAAACATTGCCTGCATTTTCACTATAGACTTGATCATTGTGCCTCACATTGGGAATAGTTGAAAGAATTATAAAGCCCTGATTTTCAGACTATACCCAGGCTGAAAAGTCCACGTATCGTGCATGTTTATCAGACTCTTTTCTAAATTTTCCACCATTGCCAACAACAAGATGTATTGTGTACCAGTATCTTAAATGCATATCATAAGTGCAATCCTCATGCAGACTTACCGTAAGCGTGTCATCAATAAATAATGGTATCTGTCGTTCCAGAAAGGGGTAATCCTCTTCCCCATCCCTGCACACCGCTACCAAGCGTGCCATTACTCCTTCTAGTTTCAGCTGATGGGGTGTTTGCCTGCAGGTTACACACAATTGACCGAATGTCTATACCAAACATGGGGACAAGCTACACCAAGCTAATGCTAATCTGCATCAGGTCACCAAGGGCTAACGCAATTTTGCCATATAGATAGAAGCTAATTTTTAGACCAATTTGGACTAAATCGTGTATCTACTATTCGTATAATTGAACAACTTGCCGTGCCAAAATATCCAACAACAACTTAAACAATTGACTTGACCCAGATTTAGCCTGCTATGTTAGCAAAACATGGGAAACGCAGACTTGGATGCGGAAGCTTCAAATATTGATATTTACAAAATTGGTATATTGTGTATACAATCATGGAACAGACACGGGTTTAGTCTCGCTAAGAGCTATCGCAATCTTTTGTATGTTATGTCAAACCAGTAACTAGTGATTGAACGGTTAACGTTAGCTTGTTAGCTAACTGCCTGAATGATTTCTAAAAGATAAGGACACAATTTTGCATATTCAAATCGCACCGTTATTAGTCAATTACTATTTAACATGGTTATTTTAAGTGCAATAAACAACTTGGGAGTATTTTTTATAGTTTACCTACACCCTGTCGATGCCAATAGACGTGGTTAAGCTGTTAGTTAGCATCGCTGCTGTACAGTGCTAACACTAGCAAGCTAATCTAAAGTTAACTATGCAAGTGGCTACTTAAAAGCTACGTTCGTTTGGTTTACGAACAGTGGATTTAATATTGACTGTTATTTAAAAAGCTCACGCAATTTTGGAGCATTTCATTTAAAAATCTAATGGTGGTTTTACTCACCCTTGACTCAAATTATTTAAAAAAATAGACAAGTGCGACAGAGTGAAGCTGCTCCGGTGGCGGAATCTTCATTACTGATTTCACCTTTGCCCTCTGTACGTAACTGATCATTTTGCGTATCGCCTCTAGGGGGTGCAGGTGAGGCGTAAACTCTTCACATACGTATAACAACCTGTTCATGTTGGTATCAGCACTTTGATTAAATTGTTGTACGTTTCAAAATAACAACAAATATAACAAAAATGATAACAAAATAGATATTTTGAGATAGAATTTAAGATAATTTTATTTATTTGCATAGACAAACACGACTGCAGGAATTTTACCAGTATGTAGACGGCCTTTTAAAATATTTTTGTGCTTTTCAGCAGCAACCAAACATGCTTGATATAAAAATGTAAAATTTACCAGAATTTTACAGTAATTTGATAGATATGTAAAGCATATATTACAAAGCAATTAACAAACATGTACACCAGCAAAATGCAAACGGAAAATGAACTACTACAGCTAAGCGTGTCCACAACAGAGTTAGTCACTCCTGTCAGAACATTTGCAAGCAAAAAAAACAGCAACTGATTCCTGCTGACAGCTTGAACAAGACAGAGTTTTTCTCTTTCGTTTCTCTTTTTTTCAGTGACTTTGATGGGGTCCGATTCTTTTTTATAAAAATTTACTGATGAAGGTACAAGGTCACAACCAGATGTTCCTTTTGCAAACAGTAAAACCACATCAGCTAGACCAAGGCAGGATAAAAAAAACAAAGACTGGGCAACGCTCCAGAGGAAAAACGGTAAATTAGCTGATCGGCGAGACACTGGCTCAACCTGGGTCTGACAAATGCACAAAGCAGTGTACAAAGCAAAACTTCCCAAGAAAAGATTAAACAGCATTTTGAGCCATTCTCTAACTTGAGATTTTGGCAGCATCACGTAGAGGCCGGTCTGAACACCTGCTAGGTAGATGGCAACATAGCCCAGTACCGAGAAGATGCCCTCCTTGTTAGCATGTAAAAAGTCTTTCTCTCTGTCACTGTTGTGGTTAATGAAAGCCTTCAGTTCAGATGTCTCCAAAGTAACCTGATACAACCCACTGATCAGAAGGGCAAAGAACCACAACTGTTTGTTTGGTAAAACTGCCAGAAGCAGAGAGGCCACAACTCTAACAATAGCTAAAGTGAAAAAGAAATTCCAATGGACGCCGTATTCTGTCACATGTTCGTGATAACCAGTCATTTTAATGCTCGCTAGCCTTGCTGTACCAAGAGCAAGCAGGGGCCAGACGGACAGGATCTGCTTTGTGACGTTACTCATCTTGGATCCTGAGATGTTCCTCCTCCGAGCCTCTGGAGACACGAGAGCATTTGCAAAGATGAAAGCTCCTACTCCAAAATCCATAACTCCAGTCCCGTAGGTTTCTGTTTTAGCATATCGTCTGGGAAAGATAGCAAAGTCTACAGCTAGGATGCTAATAGCTGTTTTCACATTTACAAATACTCTAAACAGAGTCACAAAGGGGACTTTGCTGTAATCAATGTGACTCCGAAGGAAAGAGCTGACAATCTTTCGTCCATGCTGTCCAGAAAAATAACTGCTGGTACGATTGATCCACCAAAACACACAAGCTGAAATTAAAGTTAAACCAATGATCACTTGGTGAAGAATGCTGCTTAAAACAGTACATGACAAGACAAGGGGAAGAATAAGCACAAAGAAGTCAAGTAAAAGGTGAGAAATGAGTGAACATGGCAGAGGTAGAGTCCCTTTGGCTTGATGGTAGAGAATCAAGATGAAGCCTCTGTTGACAAGGCATACTGGGGTGAGGAAGGATCCCAGGGCCACTTCTCCCAGACTGGTCCCATTGAGATTACGCACAAATGCTTCCTTGAGTTCCCTTTGAGCCATGACCTGCAAAACACTATGGTTTATATTTATTACATGTACTGGCAAGACTTCGAGATAACTAAATCTTTATATACATCACAGACATTTAGCACGTTTAGCATAAAGGATTCAATTTACAGTCTATACGTTGTGCTACACCTATAAGTGCTTCTGTTCAATATAGATAATACATTTAATCCCCACATGGTGACCATGTTTATAAGCCTGAACGTAGGTAAGATCATATAAGTTACATTTCATGATTTAAAAATTTCTCTTAATTTCTACATACTTTTCTTAAAAGGGTATTTCACTAGTAGTAAACAGAAACGGTCAACTTACGCTATTGCTTGCTTTTATTACAAGTCCATTTGTTACCACTTGCCGTGAGTTTGGCAGTTGGGAAAGTCGGGTTAAAAGCAAAACCAGTTTTGCGGCATTGTTTTTTCCGTAAAAAAGTGAGCTTAACCATTCACGATTCAAACCTCATATAAACACGCTAGCTTACTTCCGCATTGTATGACGTTCTGTGGCGCATTCAAGGCAACTCGGATTTCTGGCTACTTTGAGCGTGACACTGGCTTGCTCAAAATTGCACACATTTGCAGTTGCATTGAAAGGTAATGAATATAACAACGGAAAAAATCTTTAAAAAACCCTATAACTGGCTCACTATAAATTTATGTGGACTATTTTGTGACAAATAAGAGAACAGATAAATAATGTCGATTCTGTGAGGAGGAAGAAGAAGATATGATGTATTTGTTTTATTTTTGTCATTATGTTTCAAGATATTGGGTTTTGGTTAAAAAATGGCTACTTGAAATGGGAATTGGATGTGACATCAGTCCCATTAATATAATCTTAGGAATGCTGAATAAAGACTCATCCAACATAGTGAATATAATAATCCTCTTGGGGAAAATGTTTATATCAAAAGCTCAGTGTAAGACGGACCTTTGTTTATCACATTTTAAAAATAAAGTCTACAAACAGAGCATGTTAGAAAAATTAATTGCAACTAATAATAAGAAAATAAATAAACATAATAAAAAATGGGAAGCTCTGAAATGGGACTGAGGCCAAATC
>JBAMIG010000016.1:2871984-2884805 GCA_037177335.1 Kiunga ballochi | reverse complement strand
TCTCCATCAAGTTTATTTTTATAAATCTCAAACTTTACTTAGTAAAGTATTTACGCAATCTTCAGACCCGTTTTTTTGCGTAAGCAAGCTTTATAAATGAGGCCCCTGAAGTCTGATAAAGGGTGAGCCATCCTTCTTGTCATTGTTGGCAGGAATGGCAGAGAGAAACTAAACATGAACATACAGTAATTGGACAAAAAAACTGCCTTTTGTATATAAGCAAAAACTTTTCATCCATTTATTTAAGTGTTGTGAACAGAGCAATATTTAAATTAGTATGTATTCAGACTTTCGGTGTTTCTATTTATAAAAAAAAACTCCTTTAAACCCCAGTAAAAAAAAAAAACATTAACATTTTCTTTTGCCTTCATTCATCACGCAGCGCTCTCTGTGGAACTTCAGTGTTGTTTGGCTATCAGGCAGTCCTTGTAGGTCATTATTTCTGTGTATTTTATTGTAAATTATTTTTTTCCTTCTTAGACGTGGACATCTCGTTGCTTGATGAAGTACTATGCCACTGTGGCGGCCTCTTCCTCGGTAATGAAGAGTCAGGACACAGTGGAGAGGATAGAGCGAAGAGTGTTAGACTCTAATCCTATAATGGAGGCTTTTGGTAAGGCGGTCGATGACGTTTTCTTCAACTTAAAACCAAAAGTGTGAACAGTGACTCATCAGCCGTCCTCCCTTTTAATGAAGGTAATGCCTGCACACTTCGTAACAACAATAGCAGCCGATTTGGAAAGTACATCCAGCTCCAGCTCAACAGGTACCTGCTGCATTTGTCTCATTTCTACCTGAGGTGGTTTGTTCAATCTGTTTTAAAATGCTCCTGTTCATGCAAAGGGCTCAGCTGTTAGTTGGGGCTTCAGTTCAAACGTATTTGCTTGAGAAGACCAGAGTGGCCTGCCAGCTCGCGAATGAGAGGAACTTTCACATCTTCTACCAGGCGAGTCAGTAGACGGGCAGGAACCTTGTTTTTTCTCTCGTTTTGCATTCATAGATGTGCAGAACTGAATATTAAAGAGATGAATACATTACAGATGATGAGAGGAGCTACAGAGGAGCAGCGAAAAGAGTGGAAGATGTCACATGACCAATGTTTTGTTTGGCTGCCAAATTCAGAAAAAGAAATTGAGGGTCAGTGATCTGTTTTTCTTTGCTTTACAAAACGTTTTCTCGCTTTAGTTTCTTATTTCCACAAATAACGTTTTACAGAGGATGGTTTTAATGACACAATGGAGGCGATGGTTCATCTGGGAATCGATGCAGAAAATCAGAGACAAATATTTAGGGTAAGAAAAACTTCTTTTCTTAGTTCTGTACAGTAACGTTTAATAATTGCCTGATAACTGCTTACAAACTGCATTATTCTCTGATTATTGATTTTCCTTTTCAGATATTAGCCGGTATTCTGCAGCTGGGGAATGTGAGTTTTTCCTCCACACAAGACGAATCAAAGCCGTGTACACTAGATAAACAATCTGAAGGTATTTGATATGAACTTGCTTTCCTGTTTCTCTTTATTCACCTTAATTATTATTCCTCCACCAAACGTTGGCACCCTACTCTTGCACCATTTAAGTCACTTCACTCATTCAGATCTTAAACCATTCAGCTCCTTCAGGAGATAGCTGCTATGACTTTTAGTGTTTCAAACAGGTTTTAGAGGTCTTTACAGGCACAAAGTGCAAACCCCATGATCAAACCAGCTTGTTTCCATGTTTCCAGCTGTGAGCTGCAGTGAGTTTTACAATAATAAATCTAAAGTGGTCGTATGATCAATACAACAGATCTTCGGTGCTTTTACTTTTACTTTTAAATCATTTCAGTTTTATGTACTAGATATGTCATGTACTACTTCAGGGATCTCGAGGGCCGGTGTCCTGCAGGTATTGAATGTTTAAACACCCGATTCAAAGTGATCTCCACAGCCTGCACAAAGCTGTTAATGAGCCGTTTAACTCCACTGTGTTGCTGCTGGGAAGCATGGAATACCTGTAGGAAACCAGTGCTTGAGGACCGGATTTGGAGATCCCTGGATACTATCTCTGCTTGTGTTTCAGATTTCCTGCAGAGAGCTGCCGAGCTGCTGTGCGTCTCTGCAGAAGAGCTTCAGACATGCTTGATAGTGAGAACTCTGAAGGCAGGGAAGCAGAATGTTCTCAAGCCCTGTTCCCAGACAGAGTGCAGCGTGAGGAGAGACTGCCTGGCCAAGGTCATCTACGCCCAGTAAGAACAACAATTTAGTCATTGAGTAACAGCAGTTTGTGTGGCGTGGTATTTTTCTATCAGGCTGGTGATGAGGCATTTGTTGTGTGTATGAGCTCAAGTTGAACTTTTATGCCTTTTGTTTATAGAAAACACCTTTATGATTATAACAGGTTCTCTGTGTTTTGGTTGTGATTGCACATCGGGAGCAGTAAATGCTTATTATGTTGACTCTACTCCATGAAATCTATGTTTTATGAAGTGTTAATTTTCCAACCAGGCTGTTTGAATGGCTGGTTGCATTTATCAACAACAGCATATGTGCAGACAAATCCACATGGTGCAACTTCATAGGTAAAAACATCTTCCTCTCTAACAGACATAAATAATATCTTTGTTTACACAACTTCGCTCAGTGCTCTTCACTGTAATCTGCAGGAGTCTTGGATGTGTACGGCTTTGAGTGTTTTCACTGTAATAACCTGGAGCAGCTGTGCATCAACTATGCCAACGAGAAACTCCAGCAGCACTTTGTGGCACATTATCTCAGAGCTCAGCAGGCAAGTCTTCCACTTCTATGCTGATATCAGCAGGGCCACAGCTTCTTTGTTGCTGATCAGCTTGTTGCATAAACTTCCAGACCTCTTGATATTCAAAGCTTAAGGAAATCCCAGATGATTAACAGGAGATTTTCTTGAATAGTTTATGAAGTTGGATATAGATGTTGTATTAAAGTGTCAGTGTTAATGACTTCTCTAAGGAGGAATACGTGTCAGAGGGGTTGGAGTGGTCGTTTGTCAAATATCAAGACAACCAGAGCTGTCTGGATTTAATAGAAGGGACTCCGATCAGTGTGTTTTCTCTTCTCAATGAGGTAAGTTTGCCATTTACTTTTAATCTGTATACATTAAGTAAGTAAGATCTTCTTTGGTTGTAAAATTTAAACATGTAAATTATTAAATGATGAGAGCAAATGGTGTTTGCATCTGCATCTTACCAGTCAAACGTTTGGACACATTTACTAATATAATCCAATGGGAAAGTGTGTCCCAACTTTTGACTGGTACTGCATGTACAATACAATAAAAAGCTCTTGATCAGCCGCCATGTTGCTATAATACCGATTGGAAAAATCAAATCACCGGTATCTTACTATATTGGACACGAATTAATCCCCCATATTAGTTTAAATTTATCAGAAATGACATGTATATTTACAGTTCGACACATTTTTATTTTAAGTGCTTTCAAAAAGTTATTATCCACAAAACATTTTCATTGATTTTTATCACTGTATAAAGATTTATTAGTAACTAAACCTTTACTCTCTACAATTACCAATGAGTGAATAATGTGTTCTTTTTATATACTTCTAAAGGAGAGTCGTCTCAATCGCATCTCAGATGCAAAAATGCTGCGGGTGCGTTTGGAGAAGGAGCTCTGTGATAATGGCAACATCAGCTGGGACAAGTTCAGCAAGGTGCCCCACTTCACTGTGGCCCACTATGCAGGCAAAGTCAACTACCAGATAGAAGGCATGGTGGAGAAAAACAAGGTAGGAAATGCTGATGACTCATGTTTATGTAGGTTTTTCACACTTCCATTTACTTGACTGTTGTGTTTTGTTTTTTAGGACCCAGTACCGCCAGAGCTCCTGAACCTGCTCCAAAAGTCTGACAGCTCTCTGCTACACCAGCTCTTCACTGACAAAGAGACTGAAAACCCGACCACCAAGGGGCTCAGTAAAGTCACTGTGGTCTCCAAGTTCAAAGTAGGAGGAAACTTTATCACCAGGTTGCGTTTCTTTAGAGTCGAGACGCTGATGATATAAATGCCTGATTATAGAACTCACTGGAGAGCCTGATGAAGGTCCTGCACACCACGACTCCTCACTACACTCGCTGCATTAAGCCCAACCCTGATTGCAAACCGTTGACCTTTAAAAAGGAAGAGGTAGATGCTGGAATGAATTTAACACTCCCATGATTACTGCTGCTCCAAAGGAAGATGTTTGATTTGATCCTTTGTGTCTGCTGTCAGGTCATCATGCAGTTAGAGGCCTGCGGGATTGTTGAGACCATCCATATCAGTGCAGCTGGGTTTCCAATAAGGTACAGGCTTCTAATTTTCTATTAACTCAGATTTACCATACTATTTAATGTCTTTGTATTTATTTGTGTGTGTGTGTGTGTGTGTGTGTGTTGTGCAGAATTCCTTTACAAAGCTTCGTGCAGCGTTACGGACTGCTTAAAAGATGTTCACAGTCAGAGAGTCAGAGTAAGCACATCTTATGTTGGATCAGTACATGGTTATATTTGCATGTTTACATCTGGCAAAGAGTGATTTTATTCCTTCTCTTTAGGTCTGCTGGTTTTTTCCTCTTTAGTCCTCTTAGTAAATGTGATCCTCTGCTCTACTTGGGACTTTTCCGTTTGGTATTTAAAACTAACAAATATTTTTTACTTCTTATTAACTTTACAGGTGAAAGCATGTATTTCTGTTAGTGCCTGCTTTGCATGTGTGTTTCAGTCTTTGTCATAATTACACGCTTACCTTAACGCCACTGTTTGGCAGCTTTTCTTCATGCTTGCAGTAAGACTTTCACTGAAACATTAAATAAAGGTTTTGTAGACTTTGATTATCTCAAGAGGAATGTTTATGACTTCAGTTTTCCCAGAATTAGCAACACAGAGCGTTAAAAAGAGCTTTGTTAAAATAAAAATCTTAAATACTAGGAAGATTTTTCTTAAGATTTTGTGTTTATGACTCTTTCTGTATGTTTTTAGGTAATGTTGGGATAATCTGATGACCACAGGGTTATTTAAATGTTCTAATACCCAAAAAGAACTAAAAAAAGATCAACAAAAAGACATTTATAAATTATTATTAATGTGTAGTTATATTTATTTATTTATTTACATGTAGGATTTTATGTTTAGATGTGTTATTTTATACAAAGTGTATAAATATTATATATAAACTAAGATTGTTAAACAGTTTTAAATGTAAGTTCATAACATTTGCAGGTTGAGGGATGTCGGCTCTGAGCTGCTTTCATTTAACACACATTTTGAATGCTACGTGTTTGCACTTCTCATTCATCTTTCTGCTTGAATATAAAATCTGCTAGACGCATTGAGTTCAGTGTTTACACTGCTGTTCACTGTTTTCCTTTTTAACTTTTAGTCATATACTGTGCAGTATTACCTCTTTGTGTGGCTTTAGTATTGTTTAGTATTATACAAACTTTGCTAATATTGCTTAACTTAATCTAATTCCTGTTGCGTTCTGCTGTAGACAGCAACATTTCTCTTCATCTGGAGGTGGAAAAGCTCCTCACCATCGCGCTCCATCAGCACCTGTCTTGTGATAAGCGCAGCTTATTGGTGCACTGTGGAAAGACTAAAGTTTTTCTTACTCAGGAGATGGTAAGTCACCAAGCACAAACCTAATAAGAAGATGTTTGTAAACTGATAATATTTCACATTGATTCTTTAATTGTTCCATCTTTTAAGCTAACCTGCCTGACTTGTCTCCTAGCTAGATTTATTGGAGAATCAGAGGAAGAAGATCCTTCATCAGTGTGCCTTCTCCATTCAGTGCTGCTGGCTGCGGTATCAGCGGCGCAAACGCATCACCCGGCGACACTCTGCTACTTTGATCCAAGCAGGTAACCTGTTTAATGCTTTAGCCTGGCAGGTCTGAGTAGGATCACCAAAGCTGTGTGGCCTTGATCCTGCTTAGTGTACCTGCGGGTTATGACTTGATGTCTGGCCAACAGAGAACCAGCTGGTGGTGTCTGCACACGCTGTTTTCAATCCGTTTATCCCATCAGATACAGAGCCTGCCACACACACAACACCACATGAGATTAATTGTTGATGACAGATGTCCCTTTGATGCTCCTGATTGAGAGTACATGTTTATTTTAATGGTATATGTTGATTAAACCAGGAGAATGAATGGCTCAGATATGTGGTTGAAAGTGTTTCTGCTGCCTGCAGCGGTGAGGTCTTGGCTGGTCAGGAAGCAGGTACGAAGATGGAACGGTGCAGCTGCAGTGATTCAGAACACCTGGAAGAAATGGAGGGTGAGATTTACCCACCATGGAGTTTACTTTCTATGCTTATCAGTTACATGGATGAAGTAAAACATGAATCTGTTTCATTATTGTTTCAGTCGCTTCTGAAATCGTTGGCTGAAGTTGAACTTGATGATGCAAAAGACCTGGAGGAAGAGGACGACCCAGTTTTGAACCCTGTTGTTAGGGAACGGGGATCGGTGCAGCTCTCCAGCATCCAGGAGCCTGTCACAGTGCGCGGGTGGCCCATGGGCCTGGCTCTGGCCTCTGCCCCTTCTATAACCGTTTCGCTTACAGCCACAGGCTTCCAGAAGATAATGTCTGTGATGACGTCACTCAATCTACCATCCAGAAGAGGAGAGTACAAGGTGACGACCAACCAGTACAAGCAGGGCCTTGCCTCTATAAGGGCCCAACCTAAAGTGAGGACACACACACACACCATGTGTAAAATGTATCAATAACTGATCATTTTTATTATTAATTTAGAAAATGTTTTAATCTTCTTCACAGGGATCTGTAAAGCTGCATTATCAGCGATCTCCACTTTTGTATGCAGAGAGACACCCAGACCTGAAGAGTGATGTGACGGGGTTTAATGAGATCCTGTTAGAGAAAACTCTGTAAGATTTTTTTTTCTTTTTTACTGCAAATCAAAAGTTAAATGAACACAGTCATCTTCTAACACAGTCATGATTGGCATTAAAACATAAAATATCCCAACAAACTTGGTTACAAACAAACTTAGTTATATGTTCACTTTGCATTTATTTTAAAACACTAAATCTAACCTTTCTGTAACTCAGGTATCCAGAAATTTGCCAAAAATGCCACTTTTTGTGCAATAATGCCGATATGAAGTGATAAATCTGAGATGAAACAAATGGGATTTTGTAATATGAGCAGTGTGACATTGATTATGATGTCATTGCAGAACAATACATGTAAAAAAATGAATTATGATCGTGACCTGAACAGACGTGGCACAATCTTTGCACCTTTAGCAGTCAGAGGAATGCTACATTGAAACGTCTGACTGATCTGCCGGCTTTGTGACAAGTGCTCTTCTTTAAATCTAAACTTCAGTTACTTGTGAGCTGTTTGATGTATTTATTAGGAAGGTTATTTATGTAATTGATTAAATTTAAATTCACACTTGATTCAAGTTATTTATAATTTAGTAATGTAGATTTGTTTTTTAAATTATAACTAAGCAAGAATTGCACATGTAAAGAACGTATTGCACATTACAAGCTTTCACTTAACACAAACTGGCTGAATAGTGGGAGGCAGTATATATTATGAACCACATATATTCATGGTGTATGTACTATTGATCATGTATCTGACCAACCACAATCTGATTCAATTTAAATGAAAAAATACCAAAGTAGTGTTTAATATGAGAAACACATTTATTACTGAGCTATAATAATGAAGCTTTATATTCAGTTAGCTACATTGCAGTATACTTTTATTATGTATGAAAAATGTGGTATTCTAGTTTTACATGCAATATATAACATTCAGGGACAACTTTAAGTCTTCATATTTTATTTCATTTTTTACTCAGCTATAGTAAACATGTCCAATTCATTCTCATTTATTTTTTTTCATGTTTGTGACATCAAAACATCAGTATATAAAATTTGAATCCCACTGATCGATCACATTAAAACATTTATTGTGGAGCTTCTGATCTTCATGGTTATCTTGTATCATCTGACACCAAGTAATTCTTTTAAGTCCAGTCAGTTGTGCATCTGTATAAATCTTTATTTATAGATTGATGTAAAACCACAGGTGTTTGGTCTGGTTGTGCGAAACAAGTTGTTGTTCTGCAGCAGGACCTTATATCACACTGATTATTATTCAGTCTCACCCTGTGACTGGTTTTAATAGTGTGGCTGATTTTTTTTAGGTAAATGTATACATTTTGTCAAACTGAATGGCCATATTTAATAAAATAAAACTTTTGGTAGAATAAACTGACTCTGTAAGAGTTTATAAAAGCTTATTTTTATTTACATACTGGTATACATTTATGCATTCTGTGTTGTGACAAGATGGAAAAAAAAAAACATTGCTATAAATCAGATGGCAAGTAGTTGGGAAACACACAAAGACTCAATTTTACACATCCTCATCACTAGAAGAAAATGCTTTAGTCTCACATTCAACCATTTTTAAACATTGATCTGAAAACTCAATAAACAGAGGTTCCTGCATGGCAGCTTTCATTGCATCATCTTTGTTCTGTGCGCTGTCGATGGAGCGCAGCAACTGTCTCAGATGTGGGTTGCAGAGGAGATCTCTCAGTTCTTTTGACTGACCTGCAACCAGGGAAATAAAAACATTTTGTTTTTATGCTTTGAAAACTCACTGCAGATGTCAATAACTGACTGAAAAGACAAATTGATAAATACCCAAAAACTGCAGTTTCTGATGTGGTACTCTGTCAGTGATCTCCTCGTGCAGAACATCCTCAGAGCTCCACGGCTCTGTAGATCCTGCAAAATGTAACACAAAGTCCAACAATGTCGCTGTGAACGCCATTTCCTTACAGGCATATAGATTAATGGACCAGGTGTGTTGTTTGGCACTGCTGCAAGTAATTTCATAAGCTGTACTTTAACTTATTTCTTCACTATAAGTAAAACCAATAAAAATACCAGGGCTGGCTGTACTTTTAGGCTCAGGATTAACTGATGCCGGCTTCTCAACAGGAAGGCAAGCGTCTGTAAAAAGGAAAATATGGGTTAACATGCTGGCATATTTTAACATTGTGATTATTCAAAACACACAGTGGAGCTGTTGCTAGCCCATAAAAACCAACACAGAAACAAACTCGCACTCACTACATAAGACTCAAATAAAGATGTGCTTAGATGAGGAGAAAGCTCAAAGAACTGCAGACAGACACCATTTGTTGTAACTTGTATATATGGATCTTGGAAATAAGAAATATTAGACATTAATAAATTGCATCATATTTCAAAGTGTTTGTGGTGTAATGGGATCAGTACTGGTTTCCAGTCTGGATGCATTCTGGTGCTGAAGCAGAAATAACGGAAGGAGGGAACTGTCTTTCTATATTGATGAGAGCTTTGCCATCATCATTGCTAACAACACCTCATGTATATAAAATATCATGTTTACTCACCTTTATGCTTCTTGTAACAGCCAAGAGAGCAGCTAGTAAGGGTAACAAAAATTTATAGTGGGATTAATTTTTTTCAAACCAAATTAAACATAGAACATGACAAATTGAAACAAAGCATAGTATTTTATATATACACGTACGCATCAAGATTAAGACGTCCGTCTAAAATTTTAGAAGGGACTGAATTAAACAGTAACGCAGTCTGGATAATTCAAATGTTATTATTTTTTGACCCAATCAGGATGCCGTCCCATGTGGTGAAAAAGCGTTTTCATACAAGTTAGGTCATCGTACCGCATTCATAGTTTTTAAGTTTTTAAAGTAAAATGAAGTTAAAAATGATCCTTGTTTACTTTATTGCCGTGAATAATTATTCTACAAAGAAATACTTTATTACAAGAGCAAGGTACAACAGTTTCTGAAATCAATTTGACGTAGCTAAACAATCCAGAAGCTAACTGGTTTAGCTAGCTTTTAAGTAATGAGAATTTGTTTACTTACTATCTTATTCTGCAGGCAGGACATCTGTACTTAGGCGTTTTATTAGTGCATACATTGCATATCTGCATTGTCTGGGTAATCTGGGTAAAAAGAATCAAATATTAAAAATACGGGCCAGGTAACTTCCAATGTGGTACATGGGGAGGAAATGAGTGTTTCCGGTTCCGGATGCAATCATACAAAATAAAAGCAACGATTTCCAGTCGAAACGAAATAAAGTAAATTAATCATTTGTATTTATTAATGTTACGCTACTTGTTCAACTTTGTACAGTTTAGCTTTTCATATCATTATACATATTTATAGACCTATCTGTTGGGTTTTATTCACGATCTTGCAGCAGATTCTTTCTATATGATTTCTTCTTATAATCTGCAGAGCACCTTCGAGCAAATTCGAGACAGGATGCCCGTAAATTCAATGGAAGAACTGTGTTTTTGCAGGGTTTTCAGAGCTATTCAGAGCTTTTGCAGAAGAGCTGGGTTGTCCTGGGAAGGGGAAGTACTATGTACATTTTACTAACGGAATTAGGATGTGAAAATCCTTAAGATATTATTTATCAAAAGAAGAGACATTTATTAATTGATTACTTGTATGTACATTTTTTTGGAGTGTTCTATTAAAATACCCATGTTACTATAGCCTGCTTTCTTTATTTACATGATATCAGCTTAGCCAAACGGTCTTCCTTTTTCCTAATAAGTAACTAATTATGGAAATGTTACATGTTCTAGACACAATACAGTATACCAGAAAATGACATCGTGAAAGACTAAATTGTTCACTGAACTAGAAAATAGTTATATAAGAAAAGTAGTATAGTTATATAGAAAATATATATATATATAATGTATATGTATATGTATATATATATTTTGTCACTTGTTTTGTTTACATAATTATCTCGTGGGGATCCAAGAGCTGACATAGACTATACAAGTCTTGTAAAATTGTCCAGAATTATTTTCAGCATGTGCAAATTACACTCACAAATGCTGTTAAATCTTAAACCATAGATGTTATTTTAGAGAAAGAATAAAAAATAAACTAAAAACAGCAGTGTTTTTTAATATAATGTTTATTCTTAAATCCATTCAATGTCAGTTTGTCTTATTGTTTAAATGACTAAATGTACATTCATCAAACCTTTACTGTATTATCAAGACACAGAACACATTGACAACACAACCAAAGACAGCCTCTGGCTGTATATAACACTAGAGCCTTAAAATCAAACATTGTGATGGTGAAAAAAAACAAAATATCTTATTCCTATGACTGCTGCACCCACAGTGAAATTACTATTATTTCTGTAAAATAATAAAATATATTAAATGAATGAAATAAATCTGTTATTGTTGTGCCGTAAAGAGCACTAAAAAGTCACAGAGTGAACAATAAAGACAGAAAACAGTACCTATATATCCTGAGCTAGTGCAATAAAAGGAAGACTAGGATTCCCTGATACAAGTGAAAAAGTCCCTTGTCATTTCTACACAAAGACATTTTTAACAGTAAGCCAACTTCACAGATTTACACGACTTCATGAGCCTTTTAATGTTGAATCTTTTTAGCTTTTAAAAGTTTGTCTTTTCTGGGAGTAAGTCATTTTTTTGTTACAAACTAAAACCAAATCTTTTCCTAAATCTAGTCGTATTTCAGTCTACAGAGACTTTAATGAGTCACAAACAGCTAAATATGAGTGAAGAGGCTGACAGTTCATTACTCTTTTCAAGTGTGGGCACAAATCCTTTATTATTTTAACTGTTTTTAATCTCTGCTGTTGGCTTTTTCACACACTAAGGCACAAACTGTTTGTGGTTAAATGCTAAGCATGTCTAAATCTGCAATGTTAAAAAAAACAAACAAAAAAAACTGTTGAATTACCTGCATGGGTTTGATTTTTTGTGACATAAAATGATCAGTAAGGAGACGCAGCTTGAAGGTCAGTAATCTACTTGTGGCAGAGGAAACGTTTGGTGAATGAGTCCAATATAGCAGCAAAAGAAGAGACAAAGTTTCACAGAAATCAGGATTATAAAACATATTCTACATTTAAGCTATTGCATGATCTACACTGTTATTGGCATGTGATATGATGGCATTTGAGTGTACTGAGTTTCTCTGACAGCCAACTGCAGTAAAATATGTTAAAAAAACAGTTTTTCTGTCGAGGAGGCAACGTTGAAGCAGTTCTCACACTAAATGCTCAATATCTGTGCATATTTGTACGCAAATATGCAACCTGAGAAAACTGTATCAAAAAGAGATCAGTTGTGAGTGATCAGTGCTAAATAGTAGCTACATCTATTATATTTTTAAAAATAACAGAGTCAAGTTTTGTTTTACCACCAGTGGTTGAGAGCTCAAAAGGCTTTTCACAGCCTGCTTGTTTTCAGCTCAGATCACACACTTTTCTACAAGTAACGGACATATGGCTGAAATAACTTCCCAAAGATAGTAATGAACCAAAGGAATGTCCCCGCTTGGGTTTAGAAATAAGGATATTTCGATTATCAGTTGCTCTATTTACACTGCTCTCTGCAATTGTGCTTTAGGACAGGAAAAGCATCCAATTTAGCCTTACAGATACACTTTAGTATAAAAATAGGATCTAATTCAAACGAAAAAAAGAAAATACAGTACAAGACTAAATTTACCTTAAAATTTGCTGGTTTAACAAAGTGAGGAATACAAAAGTTGTTCAGGATTAGTGCCTTTTGTATATCAAGAGTTAAAAGTTGGGGAAAGCCATTGATATGATCATTTCAGCTATGTACAATACACAATGGAACCAGTGTTGTTCAAACACACTTATCTATATCTATCTATATATATCTATATATATATATATATATATATAAATAT
>JBAMIG010000016.1:2857893-2870393 GCA_037177335.1 Kiunga ballochi | reverse complement strand
TTTTCCGCGATCTTCCTCTCGTGCCCAGCGGGGCAATGGCGGTTCGTGTTCAGCTCGATTTCCTTCTTGGACCTCCCTTTGCCGCAGGCATGGCACGAGTATTCAAGAAGATTGTAGTAGTCATATTGGTCGTAAAAGGCTTCCTCAAAAGAAGCCAATCTTTCGATATCTGTCGCCATTTGAAGAGGGAACCCTACAGCTCTTGCAGAGGAGTCTCGGAGCAAGTAAACAGATGACGTCACCCTGTGTTTATATACATGTAGTCATGTGATCATGTTAGTCGTTTTGACAGGAAGTGTTTCATTCTGGCTGGTAAATTTGTGAATATTTTAATAAATTTAAAGAAAACTTTACTTGTATCTACAGTGAAGTTTATGTTAATCAGAATGAAGCAATGGTTTAAGCTTCATATGTATACCTTTTATATATAGGTTTACAACGTAATAGAAAGTTACTTTATTTATCCACGGAGGTAAATTTAAGCTGATTTAGCGCTATTGGTTACTTTTATTTTATTTAAATGATAAAAGCTATGAAATATGTCAGCGTTTCCTGCATAAAGCGCGAGCGCTGGCAGACTGTTTTGATCCTTAGCACAGCGCCCCGCCCCTACCGGTATGGCGCGTCCTGACGTTTTTCCACGTCGCAGTTCTCTCAGGCGGACTCACCGCGTCTGTATGCGTGTCTCCAGCTAGGCCAGAGAGTGATGGCGGCGCCCGTCCTGAGAGTGTCCACCCCTCGGTGGGAAAGAATAGCTAGGCTTCTCGTTTGCTTATTGGGCATACTATTGTCTCTATATGCATTTCACGTCGAGAGGGAAAAGGAACGGGATCCGAGTTATACGGCCATGTGCGACATCAGCAGCTCCATCAGCTGTTCAAAAGTGTTCAGCTCAAGGTAATTTGAATTCACTAAAGAGCGCCTTCTGTGGCGCTCAATGAAGCTGGCTGCTATTGTGGCAATCTGGGAAGGGCTGCGCGGTTTAAACTGTCAAATGCGCTAAGGTAATGTTTGGTTGCTGTGGTGTACCGTAAAGGCTATCAACAAACTGTTGAAAGCTATTTGTTGGACAGATAAACTAACGGAAATAAGTTAATTTAAGCTTTAGCATTAGCTGTTTAGCTTCAAGACGCTAACTTTGCTAGCCGTTAGCAAACCAGCATTATTGCTAGCTTATAATTTGAGACTCGCTATCAACAGCAATACAGGTATCTGAACGCTAATATTACCCAAACCAACTGGGAGCTACTCAAAACCCACTTCAGCGCTGTAGTTAACATCTTGTGCAGACCTTTCTGAACGTTTGAATGGTGTGGCTGTCTGAAGACGTTTTACTCTCATCAAACCATCGATTTCTTGTGGTTAAGCTGGCTTAATGTTGGCTAAATGGGTGCACACCTGGAAGGCGCCCACGTTAGCTGTCATGCGACTGTCATTAGCTGCCATGCTAAAGTCACCAGCTGCCGGTCCAGTGGTTCAAACCGCACACCCGGGCTATCTACAGGGACAGAGAGCTGCCCAGAGGTCAGTGGAGGGTACTGTTATCACACGTAGAGGAGATTTAACAGATAAATCGATCACAGTACTTTTGATTGATTTCTTATAGGAATAACCTAAAACAGCTACGTGTAACCGCGATTAGCAACATCCTCCTTGTATAAACCAGTCTAAAATGCCACACCGACTTTGTCTTAGTCGTTCATGTATGAATGATTGAAGCAAACTTTTTTCTATTTTATCTCACTTAAAATTCCCTGAATATGTCAGAGTCAACACTGAGTCTCTTTGACCTAAAATATGAGCTAAAAGTAGACCAAAGATATTTTTTCCTCTGGAAAAAAGTTGTAGTTTACATTAAGCACTCAGTTGGTATCAGTAGCTCTGAGAATAAAGCAAATACCTTTCATAGTCAGTGGTTGTGCATATTTTATGTATTAAATAGTATGTTTTGTGCTGGTACCAAGGAGCATGTACGGGCATGCTTTAATATGGAGAATTAATTTCTCTGCATGAACTTTTGCAGTCTGAAACTATTTTTTAAGAATAAGATTAAACAGTAAATGGAAGGAAAATATTGCATCAACATATTGTATTTAATTCTTCTTAATTGCATAAAAATGCATGTTTAAAACGCATGTTGACAGCACAAAGGTCTGAGTAGTTGAGCCAAACAGGAAAAGTTCATCTTCAGATAAGTTGATCACTTGATAAGAGTTGATTTGTCTGCAGCTACTTTTCAGAATTAGGGAATCTGAAACATACTCATAGATTACTTTTTTGATTACTTGTTGGGCTATTGTTAAGGAATGCCCTTGCAAGCAAGATTTCACTCACCAGATTAGGACATGTATGATTTGGTGCAGTGTATGAGTTGCACACACACAATGTTTATGGCATCGTAAAACAGAGGCTGTTCCCAAGTTTGATATGAAGTGATTAGTAGAACATCTGCACTGATTGGCCCATTTTAATTAAATCCCAGCAAGTCTTTTTTTATTGATTGTAATCTACCCTTCTATGTTTAGGTGTTCATAAAATAAGGGGAAATGTGATTATTGCACTTAATACACATTGTTGTGGTCGTGTTTCTATTAATGTTCACAACATTCAAGAAAGCAAATTATCACCTGTTATGGCACTTTTTGTAATCTTTTTTTTTTTTTTAAGCAATATTGCTAAAATGTGTTCAGACTACAGCTTCTCCAGTCTAATAATGTGCTTTTTTTGTTTGTTTTTTTTTTCCACAAAGTTTTGTTTTAAAAAAAGAAGTGTCTTTAACGTGTACTGTTGGTCCAACCAAGGGACAAACATTTTAAGTATGCACATAAAGCGTCTGAACATAAGTATACAATTATTTTTAAGGAACTGGAATTAGATGCTATTTCCAGTCTGTTTCCACACTCCAGTCATTTGAATTAGCTCAGTGGTTGTACTGGTTGAACATAAAAAAAATAAAACCATTTTAACTCAGTTTTCTGTCTCTGCTAACATAAAAACAGAGCTTACCTTAATGGATTGGTGTATCCTTGTATTACAGCTGCAGCAAAGCTTTTAAAGGAGCTTGATAAACAGTCCACCACCTTCGATCCCGTTTGGAGGAGCAAAATGGAAATATGGGTTTAAACTGCGATATGCGTCCATTTTAGTTGCAAACAAAGTTTTTAGTTTGTCAAACACTAAAGTTGAATGCTTCAGAGAAATGAATGAAAATTAAACACAATGATAATTTTTAGTCTGGTTATTTGATCTTTTCATGTATTTTCAGCTGCCTTCCTCCACTAATTAATATCCATCGTCTCACTTCTGTTTTAAATAAAGTTGTGATGAGTTTTGTTTTGTTGTTCTTTTAGATGGGGTCGAGGATTTGGACTTCTGGGCTCCATTTTTGGAAATGACAGTGCGCTGAACCAACCCAATAGTGTCTATGGGATTGTTTTTTATGCCTTTCAACTCTTACTAGGTAAGACATTATTTCAGTGGACATTACCTGCTAATATTGCAAATTCTAGGAGATATATTTCTCCTTAGCCTTTGCACAAGCTCCAAGAGCTGACTCAGCTCTCTTCCTTCTTGTGTAGCAACTTAGTTTGACCAGAACTGACTCACATGACGCTGACATCACACGAATCAACTCTGTATAAATGTAATTGTGCAGTAAAATACTTTTTCAGGCGGCAGATATGTTTTCTATCACAGTCTGATTTCAGCTGACAGGAGTTATCACGGCTGTCGGATTTTAGGCTAAACTTGAGCTCGTCTTCCTCATTTGTGCCACATTCACTCTGCTCCTCTCAGCACATCGATCGTGTTGCTGACTCACTCACGCTGGTTTGTGGCGTGTTG
The DNA here is from genome assembly GCA_037177335.1 of Kiunga ballochi. Classification (NCBI taxonomy): domain Eukaryota; kingdom Metazoa; phylum Chordata; class Actinopteri; order Atheriniformes; family Pseudomugilidae; genus Kiunga; species Kiunga ballochi. Next base: position 2,866,550 of record JBAMIG010000016.1, on the reverse strand, counting down.
ACTCGCCCGGCCACCTGGGGCTGGAACGGAACAAGAGGTCCTTTTAGCCATACCAGTTACCACTCATTTGAGTAATTCAGCTGCAGCCCAGTTAAACTAAACGGCCACAGCGGGTCAAGATTTGCATGTTTAAGGCCGCAACAGTTTGTTTCACAAGTTTGATTATTCTCAAAAGAGCAGGGTGCAATCCAACGTGTTCAGAACCGGGTCTGTAATCGCTGAACAATGCCGCTGTGCCGCTTGGACGTGTTACAAAACATGAAATTATTCCTTTAGCTAAAACATTCTGTGTGACGCTAATATGTTTCAGCAGTTTTACTGGACTGTGAGAATAGTTATAGGTTACATTATGAATATATATCATGTTATTATTTCAATGTAACCTGGCAGCTATGAACACAAATGTTGATATGAATGGTTCCACCTTTTATATTAAAACATTATGAATTATGACCCATCTTTTCTCTGCTTGTGAGCTAACACAGCTCCTGTTACTCATGACTCAAGTATGTGCAAAAGTATCAGAAACTGTATGCGTAAATCTGTGTTTTCTGCATTTGAAAGGAAAATCCTGGATACTAATATGTTGTTCTGATGAGAAGCCGTGTGAAGGTTTAGAGTTACTCTACATTTCTGTGGTTTGCTTCCAAGAAACCAGTTTTTCATGTTACATCAAGTAACCAACAGTTTTTCTCACGTTGTAAAGAGAACTATTTTCTGAGTCTTTATGCCATCTACAGATTGATGAACAATATAATTCATAAAAGGACAGAACCAGCTGTTTCTGAACATAATGGACTATCTGGAAGAGGTTAAATTTGAAATAAAACGCAAGATTTGTCACCAACAGGGCAACTCCTAAAAGCTATTCACTTAAAAACTTGCCATTTTTCAGCAGTGTCCCGGGAAATCTGGGGAAATGGATCAGATGGAGGGCAGACAGCACATTGACAGGTCTAAAAACAGTGTTTTGCAGATTAATGGCATCTATTTTTGTTTAAAAACTTTGACTTGAGAGATGTCCAGTATCTGACCCTTCAGAAATAAGCCCTACATTCTCCTCACACCCAGATCTGAGGGACATACAGAGCATAGATGTATAAATAAATACTTCCTCACGTCCATATTGTACCCATCTGTGATGCATTTAGCTCAATGCTCTGGTTGTTTAGATGTAAGAAAATATCAGTATTTTGTCTTTTTCATATTAGTTTTCAGAAAAACCGCGACACTTCTGAGCTGTTTTAAAAATATTGTTTTAAATTAATGTGACAAAAGAGTAAAGCATCACTTTTTATAAAAGAGAAATCTATAAAAAAAAGGAGCTGACTCAGCAGGTTGCTTGTGTGTTTGCATGTTCGTCTCTAAGCTTTAGTTTGTGTTTTTCATCGTAGGAATGACTGTCAGTGCAATGGCCGCCCTTTTTCTCATGACGACGTCCATCTTGTCGGTGGTGGGCTCGCTTTACCTGGGCTACATCCTCTACTTTCTCCTAAAGGACTTCTGCATCATCTGCATCACCACATACGCGCTGAACTTCATTCTCTTTATTCTCAACTACAAGCGATTGGTTTACTTGAACGAGGCCTGGAAGCAGCAGCTCCCAGTCAAGCAGGACTAAGCTGCCGCGAGGAAAATACAAAAACAACAACAACAAAAAGAAAAAGAAATGTGACCTCTGAACATTTGACTTGCCACCAGGAGACCTTGCTTCCAAACGATGTTTATTCTGCTGTGTGTTTAAAAATAATGAAGAAATTTAACTTAAATGTTGGGGCTGACATCTCAATGTTGATTGCAAACACTGAAGGATTTGTAAGTGGAAGATTTTTTCCTCCTTTTTATTTCCTTCTCTTTAGTTAACATTACATTCATTAAAGAGGCTGGCTGTGTGTATGTGTGAGCGCGTGTGTGTGAGTGAGAGAGGGGGAAGACCATCCCAGTCAAGTCGTGCCAGTAAGCCACACTGATGGAGAACAAAAAGGATCGCAAAGTGGAGCTTAAAGAAATGAGACATTGTGCTTGAAATGGTTGGAGAGCTGGTATTACTGCACAGCACATCTGCACTAAAACTCAGAAAAATGGGTCCCACAATTAGAAAAACACTCACTTGGTTTTTGTACAGTGTGCAGATTGGGTTGAATGGCGGTAACGATTACCATTTATACAGAATAGGTTTGTTTTTATTCCATGTTTACACTTTGTAGTCTTTTTTTTTTCTTTTTTCTTTTGACAAGGACCACTAAAAATAAACAGGAGAGAGTGATTGTGTAGATTGTTTTTGCAATTCTGTAAATAGCCGCTGAGCAATATTCCAGGTTAGATTGTGACATTTAGTGTTGACGCAGAAACAAAGACGACAAACGGAAGACGGCGGTCTCGGTCTGAGGATGATCCCGGTCAGGCGTGCAGTTCAAACATGGAGTAGATCTCGGAGGTGGGCTTGTTTCGTCTGGAGCATCTTTTTATGTAGAACCGCGGCTTCTCTTTGCGTTTTACGATCACGGCACCCTCTTTGTTTTTGCTGCGTGAAAAGCATTCCTGACCACACAAGTGGAATCCATTGAGACTTATGTGCCTAAAGGAGTGTTAAGGTGAACTACCTTTTTGTTGTTTTATGTTTTAGGTGGGTCATGTCAACACCAGTTTTCCTCGTCGTTGAACTGTTTTTATGGCCATATTTTTGTAAATGAAGCAGCAGTGAAAGGGTTCACCCTCCCCATCAGTCCCATGAGGTAGCAAAAGGCTGCTACACTGTGATGGTCCGCTCAAGGTGGCAGAAGCGTCTTATGATTGCGCTAATGTAAGTCTCGCTTTTGTTTTTTCTTTGCATACATTTGATGTACATTGAACCGTAGCGGTGATCTTGTCAAGCTGAGTTACGGTTCATTTGCAGGATGTGAACAAAACTATGACAGAAGTAACCAATGAGTGAAATCCTCAAAGGAAACAAAACATTGTGTGAAGCCATGTGTTTTTTTTTTTGTTTTTTTTTGTTTTTTTGCTCTAGCGGTACAGATAAGTTAATTTGGCAGTTCTTACAGAAGTTTTTTTTATTTTAACCCACTCAGATCCACTCATTGTCCTAACTTGAGCATATGATGGCCATTAGACAATCTTACACAGGTAAAGATCTGGACCTGCCACAACTGAGTCAAGTTTCCTTCACTACTAGTCTGCACGCCTCTATATTTCAGTATAATTCAGGTTCTCCTAGATGTCTGTCGTACAGGGTGAGAAATATTAGAGCTCTGATGTTGGCAACTGTCAGGAAGGTGATCGAAATCTCCTCTGGCACTAAAAGTATAAAATAAACAGGCTTGATATGAAGGTGATGCAATGTGTTAACATCTGTTCTTGCATGTTGCAACCTCCCCTTTGCTATTCATTCAAGATCATTCTTTACTTTTTCCAAAGCATAACTTGTCATTCCAAGCAGACACTTTCTCACAAGAATAATCTCCCCTAAGTTTAGGGACAATAGTGGTAATAGGGTCTGATTGATGGCACTTCATGCCGTTATTTCCACTGGTTTTGTTTTGTGCAGAAGTCAAACATTAGGACTCGCAATGGGAGGCAGAAAGGAGGGGTTGTATATATGTGAATGTGTCACATTAGAGATTAAATAATTCACAATCCCCCGTTGACACTTTTCTTGTTTGTGCAGCTTAATTTCTGGGAATCAATAGCTACAACAGAGACTAATTTAGTGGTTTTCTTTGGGTTGTCAGTTACATGAACATTGTGGTATAATGTGGGAATTCCATGCAAAAACAGTCTCAAACTTTGGTTCTCCATAGACGAACTAAATGTTTGCATCATGTCGAGCGATAGTATTGCCTTGTTCTTATGTTCTTTATGTTACCTGTATAACCAACCACATTGTTCCTCATCAGTTTTTTTAATGGAGTCACCTCAGCATAGTCAAAATTAGTTTTTTTTTTTTTTTTCTCCCAGTGACCGGTAAATGGAGCCTGCAAGCTTTGACAGAACTAGTGTGCAGCAGGTAGCTGCTCCTGTTTCTGCTCATACGCAAGCCTATTACACTAAGTGTTTGGTTTTGTTTGAAAGAAACGGGGTAAGGAATGTTAAGTACATGGAAAGGGTCACCTTGTTGGGTAATTTCATGTGGAAAAACAATAGTCCAAGCAATCAATGCTACATTGACGTCATTCATTTAGGCCCTTAAGTATAACTGCCATGTTTGTTGCATCATTAATGCCAACAAAAGTGCCTTCTGTTTGATCACTAGGCCTTGAGCCAAAGACGAGCAACGTAAACGCCTTGTATAAAACGTAGAATGATAACTGCAACAGGCACGGCGGCTTGCCTTCCTGAGGATGGACTCCAATAAATTGGTAATTCCCAAAGATTTAGTACAAAAGGTCCATTCAGAAAATACCCCAACAAATCACCGGCTGTTCTTTCCTTTCCTTAACCATATAATTACCATTTTTATTTTGTTTAGCTAGATTTGTTTGTTAAGGATTAACTGTTAAAATAAGATTGTAACGTCCCCCCATATTTAATTATTCCTGTATAGACTGTTAACATTCTGGGTTATTTTAGTAAAAAAAAAAAAAAACAAAGTTGAGGGGGTGGAGGGCTAAGAATCCATGTGTCAGCAAGAAATGTGTATTAAATTCTTTGTGGAGGAAAACTCACTGGGTTTGCTTCTGTATTGCCAAATATGTTTTAAAATGCTGTATTTTCTTACATGGAAAAGTGTTACATGAACAGTAGGAGGGTGCAAAAGCAAAATTCTGTCTAAATCCAGCTTACTTTAAGGGAAACCTGTGGACAAGACTGACATGAGCAAATTTTTTAACTGTCATTGTCATGTGGAAATGATCTACCATTAAAACATTCCCTCTGAAACAATTTGTGTAATTATTGCACTTTTCTGATTAACAGTGGGACAAAATACCTGTCAACAGGTGTGGCTGTCTGAATGAGGGAGTGGCAAAGGAACAGTTTCTACATTAACCCTTTAGATGACTTTAAATTTTATTATGTGAAAAATAATTTGACTTTATTTTCTGTAATTCTCTACAGTCATGTTTAAACAAATGCATTTGTTTGAATTCAATTTTAAAAAAATGATTTCACTTGATTCAGCTTTAACATTGAGGTTAACAATGCACATAATTAACAGATCCATACAAAAACAAACTGTTTAATTATGATGCACATTTAGGGAAACTTTCTTTCACAGTAGGATGTTTTAAACAGAACACATTTTCTGGTTCCTCAACTCAATTACACTTTGTCATATGTATACATTAATATGCAGTGTGAATTAGCAGCTAAATTCCTGCATTCAAACTTGCTAAGCTATATATTACAGGAAACCATGATAAGATCCAGTTGTCCATCTTAGAAATATTGTGGCCGCAGTTGAATGTGAACAGCTGCACAAATTATTTTATCATATTTACCACAATACCGTCAAGTTGCAGTTTGACAACAGACTGCAAGTGCTTTTATTCAGAAAAGATTCTGAGATACTGAATACATAATAAGATGATCTAAACTAGATTGAGCTTCACTTCACCAAACCCTTGGTACACAGATGCTGTTCAAAACATCAACTGAATGCAGCTGCAGAAAAGCCTTACAAGGAGAAAACCCTTTAAATGGTTACAACCACTTGACATATAGGATAAAGAAAAAAAACCCAACAAAGAAAGAACAAAACTTAAAAAGGATACCATGTAACTTTTGGCCACTAGGAGCGCTACACTTGTAACTTTCCACAGGCCACATTTCAAAATAAAAGACATGCTCCAGTAGTGCTGCTTCCTACTGAACACCGCATGAAAAGCATCAAACCATACCATAATGGTTCTGATACTTTTTAAATGTCTTTATAAATTACAGGAAATGCTTTTATTGCATGTAACCAGCCTGACTTGGGCGACATGTTTAGCTTGTAACGTTTCAACAAGTCGCATTGAGGTTCTTCTCACAGACAGACATATCCTGCAGCTCATCAGGCACTCGCTGCCATTGTTTTGAATAAACGCTGGCTGAAAGATGTGAAAGGGTTCATCACAGTTTTGCACAACAGGTAAAATGCTAACCTAGCAGTCTAATAACACTGAGGCAGAGTGGGGCTGTGTCTCAATTCTCTAGTGCTCTGAATTCAGTGCTAGTGCGCACAATCATGAGTAAGTGCGGTCTCAAATGAAACACTGGACGTTGGACACTTACCAGTAGTGACGTAAAACCAGTGAGACTATTCTGCTTCACATCAAAATTATTATTTTGTGTCCACTACATGGCTAAAAGCTGCTAACACTTACGTATGCTAACTGTAGCGCAGTCTCAAACAAATGATCGGACCCATGACTTATTGTACGCTCAAAACACAAGATGCTGTATACATTAGAACCGTAACAAAATAACTGTCATCTATATAAATTAGCCTCCACCGCAGTATTGTTTGGCGCCATTATTTTGAAAGTGCAGCATTTACTTTTCTGCTCCGTCAGCAAAATGGCGGTTTAGTGCGTGAAGTGTTCATTGTTTCACGCTAGATTATCAGAAAATTTTAGGGCAGCATCTGGGACTTTTTGCCTAAATGTCAGTGTAAATGCACTAAACACATAAATATAGTGCACAAAGTAGTGTTAGTGCTCTGATTGAGACAGCCTGGGTTTTACATCCACACTTTTTTTTTTAAAATCAGACTCCAAACAAACAAACTCTTTGCTAAGGTTGACTCATGTTTCTCCTCTGAAGTGAAAGCTTTCCAACTTTCTCTTTCTGGCCTTATCTTACTTTGTTCAGATTATAAAAACGGAAAGGAGGAAAAAGTAGCACAAACCCTCTGTGCTTATAGAGGGGGAGCCTTAAAACAAAGCGCTCCAGATCACATGATCCCTTGAGAGACGCGTCCGCTCCTGTAGATATACACTGTCTGGTTTCTAAAGAGGGCAACCCCCCTCAGCACGCAGGATAACGACCACAGAAATCCTCCATTTTTACTCACATTAGGCTGATGTTTGGGTCACAAAGTTACATGGTATCCCTTTAAAGTCAGTCAGTCAATTCTTTACCACTTAATCCAATTAAGGGTCTCAGGGAAGCCGGAGCTTATCCCAATCATTTAAGCTCAAAGTCTGCACATAAGATGAAGTTTGACCGCAGATGTGCTGATGCTGAAAGATTCTACAAACTAAATTAATATCAAATTTCATCAGAAGACATTAAGCTTACATGAGTTTGTGCTCATTTTGGATGGGATGCCTAAACGCTGCACTCAGAGTTGGCAAGGGTATTTGGTCCAAACGGGAAGTTGACCCGTTTCATTAGCCAGCCTCCAGTACCTCTCTTTCAAGATGAAAGCTGCCGCTTTGGGTTGCCTTTGCCGGGTGAAAATACCCTTTTTGTTCCCAACTACACGTGTAATCCCTGTACAGGTGATAAAAACAACAAAAACATTTCCTCAAAAACAAATATAGTCATGATAAACATCGGAATGACAATGTGACTCTGTTAAGGTAAAAAAGAAAAAGAAGAAGCTTAATATGAACAAAACCATCTGCTTTATCAATACATCAGTCTATAGATCTGGTTAGATCTTCTACACTGAACACTGTTTTAACTAATAATACATAGATGAATGTATTGTTTAAATATTTTTCAGTAGGTAGCTGAAATCTTAAGTTCACCTTGTGTGGTCATGAAGTCGGCAAAGTTCCAGATGAGTTCGCCAATAAAGTACTTCTTCCTCTTCTGGTCGAAAACATCGTGGTAGCTTTGCAGGACTGCACTCTGGTACTCCTCAGTAAACATCAAGGGAGGATCCTGAGAAGCAAAATAATACAGTATGATCAATTCTGTTGCAGTCAGACATGAAGAAATAAACATTTAACATGCATTCAATATTGTTTCAGGATATCACAAAACCAAGGGATAAAATCTCTGGTGCAATACAAACTGATAATGTGTGTGTGTGTGTGTGAAGCCTCACGTTGTGAACTCCAGCCACTGCATCTGCTCCGTATTCACTCTGTATGATCGGTTTCTGGTACTTTCCATACCAATTCTCAAACTGAGTGTTGAGCTGGATTGGGATGACCTCCACATGGCCGGGATCATGGTACCAGGAGAAGTAGCTATTAATGCAGACTACATCCACAAAGGGAGCCTGGAGATACAAAAATTAATGAGTTAAATGTGTGCAAGTTATTGATTATTGTTGAAAGAAATTTTGATAGATTCACATGGGATTGCAAAAATATGAGTGAAAAGGGTTTTAAGAGTAGAAGCCGTACCAACAAAAGGCATTTCTCTTTCCACAGTAATGACATTAAAATCTATTTCAAGCATATCCAAACCTTTATTCAATATTAAATGAAAACGAGATTTATATGCTAACAAATACTCTGCAGGATATCTTTAAACTAGGGCTGAGTGACATGGCTAAATGTGTCATGAAATAAGTGCTTCATCTTGGTGATATTAATATTATGGATTTTATATATATATATATATATATATATATATATATACATATACAAATATATACATATACATATATACACACATACATATATATACATATACACACATACATATATATACACATATACACACATATACATATATATACATATACACACATATACATATATATACATATACACACA
>JBAMIG010000016.1:2838234-2852532 GCA_037177335.1 Kiunga ballochi | reverse complement strand
ATACATACATACATATATATACATACATACATATATATACATACATACATATATATACATACATACATATATATACACATGCACGCATACATACATACATATACACATGCACGCATACATATACACATTCATAGACACACACACACATAATAGACACACACACACACACACATATATAAATGGGCTTCATACTGTGGCTTTTCTAATTAATTATCACAAATATATTAAGCTGCCATTAACACGGATCCATACGGATCTTAACAATAATGTATTATCATTTAATTCTTTATTTAATATTCATATATTCTTTTTCCTTTTATGGTTACTTTTTTTCTGCAACCATTTTGTTTTATATAAATGTATCAAAAGTCTAGTTTTAGCTGTTCTAACACAAAATTAGGTTTTTCTTATGCCATGTAAGGTCACTGCAATTCTTTTATTCTAATCAGTCCAAAACAGTAAAAACAACAACGTGAAAATAAATTATTTTTAATCAAGGTCTAACATCAACTACATCTGGAAGCACCTAAATATTGACTGTCACTTTTTTCTTGTTTACCTGTTAAAGTTGTGAACACAGAGACAGATTCTGATTCATTCTGGTCATCAGTTTCAGATGGATATAGAAGTTTGACATTGTATGAAAATAATTTCCCCTTGAATTTACTGTATATAGTGAGATAAAGGCTGAACACACTCACCCCTTTGTCCCTTGCATAGTTACTGTCTGTGATGTAGGTGACAGGCCGCGTAGGATCCAGAGTTTTGGTATGCTTTATCAAGGTCCTGCAAGAAAAACTGTGGGTAAGTGTACTGAAGCACTCAGGACACTTTACAGACACATCTATCTGAGCTAGTTCATAATAAAAAACCTAATTAAACAAAAATAACAGTTTATGTTGAATCTTACTTAGATACAATTCAATTCAGTACAAATGTCTATAGATGGTAAACTACATGTGTAGCCGTAGAGCCCACAGTGCATCAGTAGCCTCTCCAAACGGCACCAAAACATTTACAGATACCAGCATGCCGACACTGAAGGCAAATAGGGTAAAGTGTCCTACCCAAAGGCACAACAACAGATGGATTAATAGATGGAAGATAACACCATCGCATAGCAACATGAAGAGAATAGTCTGATTAAGTTTGTTTTAAATGTGGGGCGATAAAGCACATGTTTGTACAGGAAGAATTATGTGTACACTCTGTTCTTCTCATGCAACTTCTGGGTACTGTGATGGGCCACGTCATGTTTTCATTGCTCCGACCCCTCGGGCTCTTATTGAGCTCAAGCTTTTGAGAATAACTTCCTGACTGGTCGTACTGCATTCCTAACATGACGATACAGAGCAAGACTGGCACAGACAAATCAGCCAGAATCACATCAAGAGATGCACTAATGCCAAAATAATTACATGAATAGAAAATAGTGCTGTTCATAATTAAACAAGTACTTACTTGAAATAAAATTCAGCAGGTGGCATCTCTGCAGCAGGCTCATTGGCTACTGACCACATGACCACAGAGGGATGGTTCTTGTCCCGTCGTACAAGCTCATCCATGACCACCAGGTGGTGGGACAAAGAGGCGTTACCAAAACTCCGACTGTAACGGCACATAAGACACAAAGCTGGTCAGTATTTTCTATGTGGTCACATCAAGCGGCTACTTTTTGATTTTTGATAAACAGGTAATCAATATCTGTCAGCAAGAAGGCAAAATGTAGCACAAACATGATGCTTAACTGTGTGCTTCAGCTTTAGTCCACCTTCCTCTGCTAGCCGGTTAGCTCCCATTAGTTAGCTTTAAGCTACAAGCAGCTCAGAGTTTGATGGAAGTCAAACATCCACCCCCAACTTGTGGACTCCCGCCAAGATGGGGATGGTGGAAACTGCCCATTGAGCTTCACTTCTGCTCTTCAGGAACCTACGTGTGATGTCACAGAGCTCTGTCCATCTTTTATTTACAGTCTGTGGGTCACATATAGATAAGCATTTTGCTGCATTGCCTGATGTTTTGTCCAGGGACTGCAGATGTGGAAGACCAGGTGTGTATGTTGGCGTGTCTTTGAAGTGCACATTTGCAGCGTATTGGATGCTTGCTGGGAGAACACGCATCATCTTGCCATACACAGAAACAGCAAGACGCCTTATGACGTCTTTAGCAGTAAATATTCAGATTCAGAAAGACGTCTTTGTCATCCGACAAACGAAGAATCTCAAAGATACAAACGTTGTCACTTACATATCTTTGATGCCCACTCCTGGACACTCGTCTATCACCACGATGCCGTGACGGTCACACATCTGCAGAATCTCCTCAGCGTAGGGGTAGTGGCTGGTGCGGAACGAGTTGGCCCCCAACCACTTGAGTAGGTTAAAGTCTTTGACGATCAGGGGCCAGTCTAAGCCTTTACCTCGAATCTAAAGCAAGACAAATTATTACAGAAATATTTAAATAAATTATATTTACATAAATATTTTCATCAATTATTAAGCACAGCCGTGAATGTATGGTGGCCTTCAGTGGCCAAAATCCTTTTAAACATAAACATGTTTTGCAAGTGGCTTCAGTGGCCTCAGGTGCAGTGATCACAGCCTCACAGGTAAGTACATCACCATGGTGTAAATGCAGATCTCCTTTTATGATCCTATTAAAGCAGGGGTGTCCAGCTCTGGTCCTCGAGGGCAACAATCCTGCAGGTTTTTATGTATCCCTGCCCAAACATACTCAACTTAAATATTAATTATATTATTATATAGAAGTGGATCCATTTAATAGAAACCAAGTGTTTTACAGAGGGGATACATAAAAACCTGTAGAACCTCCACGGTCCTGACTCTGAACATCCCCGTATTAAGGTGTTACTTATCCCAAATGGTACTCAAAAACCTCTAAAACAAAGCTGGCGCTGCAGTTCAGAGGGTCACAAACAGTTATTTGTCCATTCAGAGACAGCGTAGGGAAAATAATGGCACTAATAAGGGCGCTGCCATGGAAGTGCATCCACAGCAAGTAAATTGCTCATTTTAATAGAATAAAAACAAGTACCAATTTTATTTTTGTAATTATTTGTTTTTCTTAAAATGACCTTTGATTTTGTGGCACTTCTCCTTTAATGTCTACTCTGTTAACACTTGGCTTCCCTCTAGTGGTACTCACGTCAGCGTCCTCGTGTTTATTAACCCCATGAAAGTAGAACGGCTTATTGTTGATGAGAAACTGGGTGCTGGTGACGTTTACGGTGCGGATGCCGACTGGTAGTGTATATACATCCTCATATGTTGATTTCTCATCTGCTGCCGAAAGGCGAACCTGGATAATAAAAGTCAGACTGAACTGAGCAGAAACAGACTTTAATGAACCAGCTACTCAAAATATTAAAGTGATTGCATTTTAAACAGCAGAACCTGACTGAGCCAGCACATAATGAATGCATCAATGCTTGACTTTATTATACATGTACAATTAGGTTTTTAGTCAGACACTTTAAATCTAAGTATGTCGTCTCACCTCCACGGAGTAAAGATAACCTGGATTGTCGTGCATCAGGTACGGCCACCAGAGCTTAACATCTACCACCTTGAGCACTCCAGATGGCTCGTTGGATGAGGCAACACAATGGCCCTCTTTGTCCATCAAAGTGACCTTCACAGCGGCCGTGGCTGCACCTTGGACTGACACCTTGTATTTGACAAGTCCTATAAACACGGACAATGAGAAGAAATTAATTAGCTTTTATGTGATGCAAATCACAGTAAAAATACGGTGCGATGTAAATTTTAATGAATGAAATTAACTGGTACCAGGCATTTTCATTGACTCCACCTAGAACAGTATATCTGCATTATTTCTACCTTTATTAGCTTTATGACATAAAAACTAATTACAGAAAAATCAGCTGCAAACATAAAGATTAGGTGCAGATTCTTATTATTTTGGGGGAAAAAATTCTGAATTAAAGGCTAATGCGGCTGCACAATGTGGTGGTTAGCCTCTTTGTTTGTGTACTGCAGAGCACCTCTAAGCTTTACCAGTGTTATCCAAGAAGTCTGTCACCACCGTGATGTCATCCACATGCACTTTGGGAGTTGTGTACAGCAGTACAGGCCGGTGTATCCCAGCATAATTGAAGAAATCAAAGTAGATGCTTTGCACAAAAAACCCGTCAGGATATCTGTAGATCAATTACATTTTCTCCATTAACCTGAACATCCACACGGAGATCCGAGTAGTGAGATATAGCTAGAAAGAAAATAAACCGAGTCAAAGAGAGAGAGAGGCAATGTGAGAAAGGAGGGAAAATATAGATGAAGTGGAAGTGGTGGCAGAAAAAGGAAAGTTTAACTGCTGACACAAAGCATCACAAGCTGAAGTAGTCAGTTTACATAAATGAGCTGAAAGCAGCAGAATTTTCTAATCGTTTCCTTAAGTAAATAAACAACAACTCTACTTATCAGTCAGTAATGAAGTCATAACTAAAAGGTAATGGGGTTACTTGGTGCGGTCGTTCATGTGCTGGATGCTGCCTGGAGGAAGGGTCTGCAGGGTCAGGGTGTTGTTGATAGCGATTGTGATCCTGCACGGCATGGTTGGGTCCTTCCGGATTAAACCACCTATCTCAGCCTCAAAAGGAAGATGACCACCCTCATGCTCCGTCACTTTCACCCCGTTCACCCACTGCAGGAAGAATTAACACATCCATTAAGGTGTCCATTAAATATCAGGATAGCACAGGAAGACGGACGGTATACTCACCACTACTGAATAATAGTGAGCACTTCCCACTCTGAGAACGACTCGGATGCCCTCATCTGAGATCCAGCGAGCGGGTACCACCACCTCACGTTCATACCACACCCAGCCGATAAAACCCCTCAAAGAGGGGTCCTGTGTGATGTCATTGTAGCTGGCAGGAACTGGCATGTCGATCACAGGGCCAGTCTAAATAAAGTTTACATCACAGATTCTTGGTCAGCAGAATATTATGCCATCAGAATAGTGCTGATAATATTAATCACTTTTAATCCATGTATTTATAATAATCTAAACTGATCTAATAGGATGCTGTAAAAATGAGTTAATCCCACTGGGACACCTTAAATCCCCTGATGTTATATTCTAAGCTTACTTTTTGCCTTTTTCTTATTACAATACTGAATATCTCTAAATGTTTAAATAAATCTTGACACAGTCTGAGAGCTTCAGTCTCCATTAAAAGTATGTGATCTTGAGCCAATACAGTGTTAACATGGCTACACTGGCTGCGTTTAAACCCTTTGGGAAATAGATGGAAATAGCTGCTTTGCTCCTTACCTCTACCAGGCGGCTTTTGTACCAAGCCCGCTCGAAGCCCTGGTTCCTGTTTGGGGACCTGTCAGCCCTGAAGACCCAAAGCCCGTTCAGCTCCTTCACCTCCCTGGAGGAAGACTCCCGCGGGAAGAGCATGCCGGTGTCCAGAGATAACACCGAGTTAAAAACAACAAAAAGCCAGAAAACTCGGAACAATCCGAGTTTTACAGGCGAAGACATCCTAAACAACTTTTCCACAGTGCACGCGGACAGTGACCGCTGGCAGACAGTTTCCTGGTACTTCCGCTGTCACGTGACTTGTTTTCTTAGTCACGTGATTGAACAACGGTCTTTATTCAATAACCATACAAGTTAACTCCAGACAAAAGTTGAACATTTCACCATTAGAAATTGTAATTTTATTATCTATATGAATATGCATACATTTATTTTTAATATATTTGTCCAAGTAATTTGTTTTTGTTTACGTTTAACCAATTACAACGTGAATCTTTAGCTATTATTTCTGTTATCTACAAAATGCTGGCCTTGTGGGCAGGATGGATCACTTGAGAAGAAGAATTATAAACAAGTTATTTTAATTAGACGAGGAACATACTTTATTGGTTGTAGTAGCAAATACTGTACACAAGAGGGCGACCAACACTGAGAAGTCACAGCAAAAAAAGACGCGCGAGACGATTGAAGCGTCACTTGCTTGAATGCAAAAGTTTTAAAATATTCAGATTCGTTTTCAGACCTTGATTTATTTACTGGGGCGACATACTGGTAATATAAACGCGGTGGGAAATGGCAGTAAAAAAAAGAGAAATATAAATTCTCTTTTTATTTCTTTAAATTTAGCTTTCCCAGCAGTAATGACTGTTTGGAAACTATTGCAACAAATTGAAAATGCAGACTTTCAAAAAAGGTGCATTTTTTAATTAAAGTGTTATCAATGAGTGCAATGCAAGTAAAATAAAATGTTTGAAAAAATGCAATTTAAAATGTCTAATTAAATTAAGAATCTGTTATCTGATTAGTACAGATCTTTATTATTAGGACTTGTGGAACTTGACTGTTGTTTTGGTGTGTGGTTTTAGTCAATAACATAATTTAAAACAGATATTCTTTATTGTCCCTGTAGGTTTTTCTCTGTCAGATGAAAATGTGAACACTATTATTAATCCCAGGGGTTAGTATATTTAGCAGACTTGGAAGGCAATATAGTTACTTCTCATTTATATTCAAAGTTTTTCTTTTATTTCTGATTTATTCCTGAAATGTTCACATACCCTTTGATCCCCAGAGTTTCCAGCACATTCTTATTTTCTGACTAATTTTCTTGGAAAGATTTTGACTCAACAAATCAAAACATTTTGCTTTTATCTCCTGATACATGGGTTAAAAATTATATGATTTCCAGTGCATCTAAAACTCAAACCAGAAAGATTTACAATGAAGTGCCACACAAACAACCCATAAGGCTGCCATCTTGTAGAATTAATGTAAGGTTAATGGTGAGTTCAGCCTTAATATCCTCTTTGAAATCTACCCCAAGCACAATTTCCCACTGAAACATTTAAGATGTTTTAAAATGAATAGACAGTTTTGGAGCTATCTGTCATTTTCTGGTTCCCACCACATCCTAGTAAAAATGTTTACATGGACAAACAGTCAGACTGAAATAATCCTAAACAGGTATTTCAGCGTAAATGGTTACATGAGGATATTTGTGGTTACATATAAATATGTGGATATTTCAGTGTTGCAAAGCAATTTATATGAATCGACCACAACTGCTTTTAAAAGTAAAATGGACAATCTGCAGAAAAATATGACAGATTAGGAAAAAAATTTTTTTACTCAAAAGTTTATCTGGCTTTTCTTGTTGTCAACAAGATCAAAGCAATCACTGGTCCATCGGATCCCTCTGATTCCTGATCCATCACATCCCTCTGATTCCTGATCCATCACATCCCTCTGATTCCTGATGCATCACATCCTTCTGATTCCTGATCCATCAGTCAGTGAACGAGAGAAAAACTCAGTCTTGAACTCAACAATAATTTCCTCTTCTCAGATCTCAAAACACTTTTCTGAAAGGTTTAATCTTGGATGAGTTGTAATGGCACAATCTCACTATGCTGGGACGCTGGCTAAATGACAATAAGTCTGAATCAGAAAAACCAGCGACCACCATCATCTTTGATTGAAGTTTTCACCACAATTTCATCCCAATTCAAAGTTAATTCTCAATCCTAAATAGATTAAATCCATCAGATTAAGGCGTTAACATAATGTATCTTTATTCTGATTGACTGGGATGGACAGGCGACTTGTCCAGGGTGAACTCTGGACCCTGAATTGGATCCAATGTAAACAGAGAAATATTATGACAGGAGATAAAAGTCATGAAGTTACAACCTCACTCTGCTCATCCCTCTGCAATACAACCATTTTTCAGACATCCTTGCTCCCTTTGGTGGGCTTAACCTGCCAAACAAATGACTCAACGTTCAGAAGCCATCTGCAGCTTAGAACTGAGTTATGAAACTATAAAAAATCACAGAAGTAGAAAAAAAAGGAGAACAATACTCACAATCACAGATAGCTTAGCTTTAGCAAACAAGTCAATGCATGTGACTGGCTTTACAATAAGAAGAATAGGAATACCTTTCTGGTTCCTTCATTTCTAAGAAACACAAATCATGATCAGAACAAAGAGAAATGACCTCATTCGCTTTTCTTTCTGACAGAGTTCATGTTTGGGTTCCTTCTATTCCTGTCATTTACAAACCATTTATAGCTGACGTTACTTTCTAGTCTATTTTTAGGGCTCAGTTTGTTAGTCTGCACAAAAATAAATACAGTCTATGGTAAAAAAAATAGATTTTAAAAGGTATATTTATTCATGCATAACTGAGAAGTAAATAAAGGGAAATGAGAAAAATACAAAGCAAGCCACAAAGAATGAAGCTCATGAGCTGATACAGTTTCTATAGGCCTGATAGGGTTTTGTTGCTGCACATCAGTAGGACGATAAATCAATAAGATGTTCAAGAAAGCTGAGTGAGTTATAAGGACTTCTTGCATCAAATGTGTAAGTTTTAGATATGTAACACAACATTCAGCAGGCTACGACCAGTAATCTACACTAAGTGGAAGATATTGCATTCATAAATCTTTTTTTAAAAAAAACAAATAGCAATCTTATTTCCTATTTCCTATTGTTCACTTAACATCCTGTTCCTTTTAATCGTCTGTACTCTGCCCTGTTCATACAAACAGTCACAGACATATCTGATAAGCACCCGGAATAGTGAGGCTATGCTGACAAAACCTCTGATAGAAGGATATAATTGCAGTTTGTTATGAGTGGAGTGGGATATTCTGGATATAAGCTGTGCTTTTACAATATACCAATGTATAAATCTGCAGTCTGAGCAGAACAAGGAAGGAGAGTTTCTCTTGGCAAGTTGTTACCAGTGAACATGTGTTGCAAGGTGAAACCGGTCAATGAGACGGCCCATGGCGCGCTGTCTTCCTCATTTCACGTCCTTCCGTCTGGAGCAGCAGACACAACTTGTGCTGCAACACTTAAAATATTTCCGGTACTATGCTGGGAATGGGGTGTCGCATTAAATAAAATGTAACTGTTTTTTTTATCACATAGGAACTCCCTGAGCACATATTAAAGCAAAAAAGGAGGAAACGCATGTCAGTGAGTTGAATATTGGCTTAAATGGGTGCGTAAATGTGTCACTAAGAGGTTCATATATGCAGGTAATCATGCATGATAGTCTTGAATTTAACCTTCCACATTAGAAACGGTTTTCTGTTTGAGAAACTGTGACTGATTTTTTTTAAATAAATGAACCTGTTTATCCATTGCTTTTCTTCTCATTGTCTTCAAAAATCACACCATCCACCATTGTGTTCCACCCTGAGAGCTCAGAAGCAGATAAAGGAAGCCCAAAAAAGGGTTTTGCTGCTCTGAGAGATAGCAGTAGTAGCAGATTGGTTGTGTGGGCGCACACATGACTGATAGGAAGTCATCTCTTAATTCCGGCTGTGCCTCCCTTTGCGCCAGGGATTCACTTTGCCAAAGTCCCGGCTGTGATCAGGAGCCTGCAGAAGCTTCATCGCCTCGGCACTTTCTTCCACGCTCTATTAACAGCCACTTTCCTGCGGTAATGGCAGGCCAGAGGAGGTGACATGCTGGTTACTGCTGCTGCATCTGGAGAGTGAAAATTTACAGAAGGATCTAAGCTGGTTCTCAGCTTGCTGAGGGAGTAACCATCTGTCAGCTCTGGTGGTTGTCCAGTAATTGCTTTGTTGTAAAGAATAAAGATTTAAAATCGCACAGACGGGACGTATCAGCAGGCTGCTGCAGGCTGCTGAAAGTGATAGCAATTCACCACACCATTTACATCCTGTGAAATGTGAAATTCTCACACACAAACACACACACTCAGTAGATTTTCAATCACAGCCCAAACAGGATAAAATAGATAAAGCAGAGGTTTTACAGTGGATTTTTATCCATAGTGTTGTTTTTACAGCCTCAGGGACAAACACAGCTAAATATTAACTCCAACCTGTTAAAAGCCATCACAGGTCATGTTTGTTGTGGAAGAGAAACAGCCCAGACCATCATTATATGTACAGTATGTATGTATGTGTGTAGGTATGTAAGTTTTCTCCCTCATGTCTTTGTCCTTAGTTCTTCTGTAATAATGCTGCTGCATGAGAGAGGACTGAAGAGGAAAAAATGAACAGGCAATCTTTGCATCTTCTCTCACTCTCATGTGGAAATTGGAGTGCTGAATAATTCATAGCCTGTGGGAGGTGAATAATGAATATGTGTGATTAAAGGATGCATACTGATGAGTTGGAGTGTGAGAGGAGGGCTTCCCCTGCTGTGTGATCTCTCACCTGCCTCACAGATACAAAGACTGAATCACTCCAGTGGAAGAGCCACAGTAGCACAGAACATTTTACCTGCTCAACCTGCTTGATGATGCATTTTGTTGCTTGCAAAGATCAGATGACATATTTTCACGTTAAATTAAAAATTAAAACCATAAAATGGAAAGAAAAAGAGAATCCATGTTTAAATACGGTTAAGAATGCATCACTGCAGCATCACAGCTATGGCTGCAACTGGGGTTTTCTACACGAGGAGGAAATAGAGCTGCTGCATCTGAAGTTTATCTCCCTCAACCAAACACACTCTGATTCCTGTGTAGATGCTCATGTAAATGAGTCTCTGTGAAGCTGTGCGTCTGACACATCTGAATCTCTGCATGTGTGTTTATTTATGCAGAAGAAGGGCCGTTTGTTTCAGTGTTGAAAGTTACTCCTCACATCTGCCTACACAACACCCACTTACACACAGCCGTTCTAAATATACACCTAACATGAATGTGAAGCCCCTGGTAAGACAAAAGAGCATGCAGCTCCTTTGTTTATTAAAAAAGTGATGTGGGAGGGATGTGCATGGGTGCGGGAGGTTATAACCTGACAGTTTCATTGAAGCTGTGGTGAAACCTCAGGCAGGAGTTTGGTGTGTAAAACTAAAATTTATGTATGGGTTCAACATAATGTACTGTGTGAGACCCGTTCCAAAACCACTCTGTGTCAAAAATAAAGGTTTAAAGTGAAAATTAGTCCAGCAATGCTGCTTATATTAGTTAGACTGGGATCATTTTGACCGTTTTGTAGCTTATTTTTTCCACAATAGCATGAAAGATGGTGTAAATTTAGGGATTGTAGCTGCCCAGTCTTAGTGTGTTCTGCTTCATTTTGCATTGCGTGCACCAAATATTTTCAGTTGATGAAAGATTTGGATTGCATGCAGGTCAGTTCAGCACCTGGACTCTTCTAGTAACAGTGAAGCTTCGTGCTACATGTGATGCATGTTTCATCAAGCCAAAATGAATGAGAACACCCACACACACACACACCTTTCAGCACAGATGATGTCTTTTAAAATGTGCATGTTGGTACTAATTTACACCAGGGAATCAGGCTCTTGCATGAAATATCGATAATTTACACTTTTTCTGACCAGAAAATAATTTTCCACATCAGTAAATTTCAGTTTCAACCAGGAGAAGATTGTGATTTCTCTGGATCACATTTACGTGCACTTTCTCTGCAGGAGGGAGCTTTAACCTTCCTTTGTGGATATAATACATGCTCATAAACAAGTCTTTACTTTACGAAGGATATATTTTAAAATGGCTCCATGACTTTTAGATTCAGGTTTTAGCAGAATCCCTTCATCTTTTCTTCTGAGAGACTCTAAAGATGCTTTTATTTGTATACCTCACCTGTTGGTGGTTTATATCGTTCTCAGCACCATGTTGTCACTGCTGTTTTTTCGTGGTTTCATTTGGGTTTCCTTGTTTTTATCGTCCCTATCCCTACTACTTGTGACATGTTTATCCTCATAATACTTTTAAAATCTGAAAACTTTATTTGATCCTTGAACAAAATCTGAACAAAACCTAATTGTTTTTTTCTGTATAGTTATTATTTATTATATAATACATGTACATCAATATGATTATAGTGTAATCTTCTGCTTTCTGATATTCACCAGGGTGCAGGAGACCAGTATTATATGAGGAACAACAGGGTTATGGGGAACGTTTCTGCCATAAAGTGATGCAATATGTCTCAGAGACTGTATGTATCTGATACGTTGGGGTAAGGCAAATAAAAGAGGACAAAACACTTTTCTTGATACTATAAAATGCATCGATTTCACGTTTGTTATTTTAAATGAATTAATAATAAAACATTAGTTTAGTAAATTTTTCTTAGAAGTTGGGTGTGTAATTATTTGCGTAACATTGTTGCAACTCACAGATGGTTTCTCAGACTTTCCATCTGAGGTATTTTCATTGTGACTCCTGCCTGTTTTCCACTGAACACAGAGCAGAAGTTCATGCTCCTGGTCTGGGTCATTGTTCTCCAGAGTGGACCGGCACCCTGGGGTCCTCAGCTGAGAAAATAAATCAGTGATCTCTTTCTGCTTGTCTCAAATCATCAAAGCCAACCATCACAGCTCAGTCATTTACGTTACCGTGACCTGAAAACAGAACACGGGGCTGCTATTGGTCACCTATTTCTACTCCTGTGACTTGTATTATCAGTAGAGGAGTGGTTATCGAGCATTTCAAATTAGTGTTCCTACATCCCAATTGAACACTCAGCTTCTTTTCCTGCCTCTGAGACGTCTGAATCAACAGGTCACAGAGGTCACAGAGGTCACAGAGGATGTCTGGGGCGACTGCTATATATGCACATTCCTCTGTGTGTCAAAAGTGTGTCACAAACCTCAGATCTCAGGATTCACAGACTTTCATAGCAGCCGGTGAGAAAGCTCTTCTCTCAGATCAGACAACTCATCTATCAACACTTTCTTACAAAGAATGTCCACCCGACGGCAATCTTTAACATCTCTGCTTTGAAGTGCACGTCGCCGAGATGCTACCATGTTTATTTCTCTGGAAAATGAATCAAAAACATATTTAATTACTTCTTAAATAAATATGCAGAAGGAACAAAAATACGGTATTTGACAGAAGATTAGGATTTAATCTTTTTATATCAGAAACTTTGCAGTTTTGACCTCCTTCAGAAAGACCTAAGATATTTTATTAGTTGTGTTTGAACAGGGGGCAAGACTTTGGGGGGTCATATACTAAGAATGTAAATGATTGTGTCCCTCTCTCTAACATGTACACACTCTGACATGTTCACATTACAGCAATATTAATGGACCAGATTTATACAGCCCTTTTCTGCTTACTCCAAACATTGACATAAATCTAATAGAGAATATTGAGAAATACACTGTGTCTACATTAACAGTCTGTGGAAATATTGAAGTAAAAAAAGTTAATAGAAAGGTTAATGGGTTTACCAGTTGGCCCATTAGGGAAGTGCTTGATGTGTGACCTACATAGATAGTTCCTTATTGGGAGATGTTGCTGCTGAAACCGAGCCTGGAGTCGGTCTCATTCTGATCTGATGTAACATTCCCATTAAATATCTCTCTTTGCAGTCATTCCTACATCTTCCTACACAATGTGAGGCTGGTTGCCTTTCCATGCCATAGCTTATTTTAAAATCAGCTTGCAGCCTCGCTAGTTGCTAGCTTTAAAATAAAGGTGATATGTCAGGCTTTTAAATCCTTCCTTTTAACATGTAAATAATGAATTTATTGTCTGTATAAAGTAAAACTGCAATGCTTTGGTCTGAATTTCTGCTTATTCTTGCTCCACACACACCTTATAACCCTGTTCTGAGGTGCGTCTTCAGAGTGACTCGTTTTGGTGCCGTCTCTTTAAATGTGGCTTTAAAAGGCCTGTTAAGCCCCGCCCCCTCCAGGTCACAGGAAGTTCAACTCTACCCTGTTCCGCCATGTTTGTAGCTTGATAGCAGCAATACGCTAATATCCCGGCAGAAAAACATTTTATTGGTAAGTTTACTATAAATGTCAACGTATCAGATTCACAAATTTCATTACCTGGAAGTCCACGACCTTATTTGGCAGACCCACAGCAAAAACTGTGATGTAATAGATAAAAAACGTAATAGAGAATAGAGAAAATTAAACACTGAAAAATATGACCAAAAAGAATATATGTGCAGGAGGGAATACATTGACATTTTCTGCATTCCTTACCAATTAAAAATGCACAAAAGCGAGTATTTAACGGCTAAAAAAAAGTGGATTTTACATGATACATGCCCTTTAAAGCATCATGTAGCTCTGCCTTAGCTCTAAGTAAATTTGATAATGATTTACTCTTTCACTATTCTTTATTTTAGCTGCAAAATAGAAAAATCTCAATCAACTGAGCGGATGAGTTTTCCTTAAATACAATCACTGAAAGCAAAATGAAAACAAAACATGCTATAGGTTCCCAATATTATTCCATGCTAGTTAGTACTGAAGCTTAATGCTAACATCAGGTTAAGTCT
>JBAMIG010000016.1:2809475-2825222 GCA_037177335.1 Kiunga ballochi | reverse complement strand
TCCATCCATTATCTACCGCTTTGTCCCTAACGGGGTCGCGGGGGGGCTGGAGCCTATCCCAGCAGCCAACGGGCGAACAAAAATGTTCATTTAATGCAAAAATAAAAAAAAAAGCATAAATTCCAACATCCTTCCAAAAATGCTTGGAGTTGCCTGGATATCTGATCATGCTGAGAAAGTACAGCGAAGGACATTTGCAGAATCTTCCTCATTAAAAAACAAGATGATTCTCTAGTTTTACTGATCTGAGAGCTGTGCTATAAACCAAACTCTGCTCAAAAAAAGAAGCGGCAACATTAATGACAATTGTAAAAGCATCAATAAAAGGTTTTATTAACCAAACGACAACATAGCCTGGTTACAATATAAAAGCACCACCCACACACACACACACACACTTTATAGAAGGCGACTAGATGATTGGATCAATCATGTCTGAGGTGCCGCAGTTGCAGCCTATCGCAGATGGGAGAAGGTGCAGTCAGATGTGCATGAAGGAGCCAGACTATTTCCAGGAGTTTTAAACAGGCTGCAACTGGGTGTGATGGCATGTAAGGCTTTTACCTTCATGTGTCCTGAATGAATGCTTTGAATGTATTAAGTATAAAACCACACAAAAATGCAGCTTTAGCTCCATTTCCTTGCATCCTGAATTTCTTATAAATATTATGAAATACATGAAGAAATCTCATGATCTGATTGGTGGAAAGTGCTGCTCTTCTTGCAGAAGCTCACAGGTTTTGCTTGATAAAACCACCATCTGGTGGAGAAATGAAGAACAGCTCCAGAGCGCCTCTGCATTAAATACATCTCTCTCTAAAATAAAACGTGCTTTCCTGACTAAACATGCAGTTACGCAGGAACGGCATTGAGTTTAGGAAGATGTCTGATATTTTAATTCACCTTTTCATTTGGATAGAAGACTGCAGGTGAGTCAGTTCAGCACACAAACCCTGTGACTACAGTCATGCTGTTTTGCAGTGTGAGCTTTCAGTGTTTTGGTAACATGTGGAAGGACTTCCCTGCAAAAATATTTCTGTGTTCTAAAATCTGAACGTCTCCTGCTGTATTCATGGTGCTTTTCACAAAGTGGGAGTTTCCAGTTCTCCAGGTATGAATGCACCTCAGTACCATCAGATACAAGCTGCTGAACCGAGTCCTCTTTCATCCAGAGGACAATCTGAAAGGAAAGAAGAAATCAGGTCTAATTTTTAGTTGGTTGACAGAAGAAAAAAATTCTGGAGCCTGTTATTTAGCATGCGAGAGGCAGGGCACACCCTGTCCATCACAGAGACAAACCACTATTACATCTCCAGTACCTGGAGAGAGAACGTGAAGTCCACCATAAAGGCTGTTTAAAACCAGCCAACTTCCTCTGAGACCACAGAGCAACCCCCTTATCCCATATTAACCCCTTATCATTGATACGCTTAGAAATGTTAAAACAATGAAATAAAAATTAAAAAACCTAAACTTGTATATATATTTATTTTAAATAAAAACTTAGTTTGTGGCCATTTTTAAAAATCTAATTCTTTAGACAGTCTCAGCGATGTTGCACACATGTATCCTAATTTGGAGGATTAATGCAAAAAAGCCAGACTGGCTCCTTGTATTGTGTCTAAAGAAGTTATCAAATATGGTCATTTTCTCAGTAAAAGGTAAAATGAGCTCTGGTCAAGATGAGATCTGTCAGTCTGGATTATGTTCAGGTGCCGTTTAACTCCTCTTGCTGTGAGGAAATCATCAGGACAGGAACCAGATCACTGATATACTCTTTTATTTTAACCTATTGGATTTAACTTTTACAGTGCATTTCTTTACAACAATTATTCTTTAAGTGACAGGTTTTAGCCACCACTACTGATCAGATAACTATGTACGTTACATTTCTGAGCTCCTTTTTGAAGACTCACCTCAGCTCCGTGCATAAAAACATCCCAAATATTAGACGATGAGTATCCACAGAGGTTTACTAATTACGGTGATATCCCATCATTCTGTTATCGAACCATCTGTTAATCTTTGTCTCAGTGTTAAGCAGCTAAATATCTGCACTATTAAAACATACACAGATGTGGCCGATTAGAAACCTGCTGCTGTCCATAAAAAAAGCTTTAAAAAAAAAAAGAAGACAAAACTAAATATGGCACTATCGTCTCAGAGATCCACCAGTAGACCAAGCAAGAATCCAAGTGTTCTGTTCAGTCGTCCCGAGCGGTCCGCATTGAAAAGCCCCCCCCCGTGTGAGGAGTCATCAGTCTGCTGGACATCCAGCTTTATGGGGACACATTCAAAACCTCAAAACTTTAAGCCGTTCCCTCAGTCACGTTACAAAAAACCAGCCATCACCGTCTCGTCGTTTTATTCTTCCTCTTCTTTTATGCCCACAAAACAAAAATGGAGTCTTCACAACATCCAATGATGCAACATGGCCATACTGGAGCAAAGCTTTGATAAAGACAGAACCACGTTGACTGTGCATACACGTCATTTTGAGAACACATTGCAGCAATGAACATTGATACGACCCACCGAATGCACTTAAACACAAACTCCATCCAGTTACTCCAGCACGGGTTACATTCAGGCTCCGAAAAAATAAAGATGCAAAGTAAACAGCAGATTTCTCCCTTTTTCTCAAGTTTGGTCTCAATTTCCCTCAAATACACGACAGCTAGTAGTGCACAAAATAAGAATACAAAATTAGATTTTTAAATACTGTAGCAGCAATTTTCTCTTTTAAAAAGCCTCTGGTAGTACAGGTAAAGGCTTTCTGGGGTCCCCTACACATGGGAGGGGGGAGCGATTGTCCTCTGAAGTGTGAGACAGAGTCCGCCGGGGGGGTGGGGTGGGGGTGCTTGGGACCAAAGGAGGTGGGGAGAGGCAGGTTAGCGATGTTTCTCAGAGGGGGGGACTGTTAAAGGACTGAGCCGTGCAGAGGCAGGAGGACGCTGCAGCACTCCAGGCTGAAAAATGTCTGAACATAAGGGGGGGAGGTTTGTTCTGCAAGGAACCGCCCATCCCCTCCCCTTTCATCATCATCATCATCACCACCTGCCAACATGCTTCCATCCAACTCATTCCTCCAGTGTGGCGCATAACCGTTTCAAACCCGAGCCTCCGAAAGAGAAAGGACTCCTCGCTGCTCGTCCCCGCGGCGGAAACGACAGCAGGTTGAGCTCCTGACGGGGCGCTCGACTCGTTCGGCCAAAATGAGCAGGACAGAGCAGAAGCGGGCCACGCTACGCGGTTCTGCTCTCAGCTGGAGGCGGTGGCGATGGCCTTCTTGAGCTGCTGGCTGCGGATCTCGCGTGTGCGGGACTCCAGGAGCAGGTCGTTGCAGGTGTTGCACACCAGCACAGGGTCGTACAGCTGCTGGTCCGGGATGGGCAGCTTCAGGTGACAACAGTCTTTACAGAACACATTACCGCAGTTTCTGAAAGTAGAAGAAAGATTCATTCGTCCTCAGCGTTTCAGTCGCTTATGAAAAGAATTAAAACTCACGTTGAACTCGTTTGGTTTTATTCTGACTGCATCAGCTAAGAATAGTGACGAACATCTGCCCTACATCGTACTCAGAGTGCTGATCCATGGGATTTTATTTTATCTTTCAAGCTTCGCTTTCATCATCAGATGAAACCAAAGCTTGGTGACTTGCCTAGAAAATACAGGCGTGCTGTATCTGTAACTGCAAGCTGCAGCTTTGACAGAACCAGGCTGCAACAAAATGGCTACGATGAGAAGCGGAAAACAACCATGTTCACATGGTTTAACCCTTCCAAGTCCGGAGGGTTTCAGGGAGTAATCCTCACCTGGAAACGTTTTTGTATAATAACTCATAAAACAGTCATCTAGTAAACAACTATCATGTAATCCACATCTTTTTTTTCCCCAAAACAACCCGAGCTTTCATAAAATCCATGTTATAATTGTGGCTAATTTTTTAAAAACAGTTATGAAATCCTTATAAAAGTGCTTTATGTAATGAATACACCGACTTCCTATAAAAACATGCTGACATGAATAATTTGAATAGTTACAAAAAGCTCATTTAAAGAACAAAAATGGCTAATGATTCCCATGTGGACACCTGAGCTGCTCCTGATGACCTTTCTGGATAAAAACCTTCATGCTTGTTAATGTTGGAAAAGGAAAAAACACACACCTGCAGTGGTGACGTCTCTTGGCGATCCAGAACTCACAGTCACAGTTGAAACAATGGGAGGCCATGTGGTCTGGCACCCACCTCGTGACCTACAACATTAAAAGGCGCTTGTGGTCATGCAAGAGAAGGAGGGGGAATATAGTCGCCTCATGAAATGATGAAGGATTCTGACCTCAGTGTCCTTGCGGTCCACTCGATCCCAGCTGCCTTCAGACAGACGGTCCTCGCTGTGGGTGGACAGAGAATCCTCCTCGTTGCTGTTGTCTGACTCTCGCAGACACGTCTGAACGAGGAGCAAAGTCGGATCAGACAGATGTGAAAACAACCTTAAACCAGTGTGTGTGAAAAAAAACTACTCACTATGTCATCCTCATAGTCTATATCTGGCTCTGAGGGAGGCGTGCCGTACTGTTTACTCTCCAGCCTCATCTGTAGCTGCCGCACCTGCTGCCGCAGCACCTCCACCTCCTGCTTGTAACCCGCCTCGATCTGTCGCAGTCTCTGCTGTACGGCATCCATTGGCACCGGTAGCCCGTCGTCATCAAGGTAAGCTGGGGTGTGAGGCGGGGGAGGCGAGCTTGAAGTGGAGGGAGAGGAAAAAGAAACGGGCAGAACTTGATGGCCTGCCAGGGAGTAGCTGTTTAGGGCTGCGATGGCGGGACCGCACAGGCCGTTGTAGCCCGCATTCCTGGCAGCAGACAGCCAACCAGCCTGCAGAGGGCTGCTGGGACAACACAGAGCCTCCCTGCGGCAGCACTGCGACCCACTGGCAATGCTGAAGCCCTGCGCACGGAGGAGTTTACTAGCAAGCCGGCGGTTCTGGTAGTTATTGGGCTGCAGGGCTCGGGTTACAGCAGGATGGCAGTAAGCGGACTGGACCAGACCCTGGATGCTGTCCCAGTGAGAGCCGAGCAGAGACAGGTCTGAAAGTTGGCTCTGGGAAATCAGGTGGCGAGCCGTTAACTGGCTGCAGTCTCCCGAAACCCGTTCTCGTCCTTTAATTGCATCAGTCCTCGTGTCCTCTTTGTCTTTCTGAGGGTGAACATGTGGCTGTGAGTCCGGGTCCACTTCATCATTTAAAGGATTTGAGCTTACTGTGGAGGCAGGGGGGAGCTCTCCTTCATCCGTGAGAGTCTCTGTGGAGTCCTCCATGGGCTGCGACCGCTGCTTTGGAGCCAGCAGGTCGGCTGATTCCGGGAGGTCGTCTGCTTGACCATCAAAGTGCCCATTAAGCAGCGAGGTGGACGTGTTAGCTGCAGGCTGAGTGTTCTTACATGGAAGAGGCAAGCATGGCTCTGGCTTATGAGTGGGTGATACGGGGCTCTCAGCAGTCCTACATGGGCTCTCATCCGCCGCTGGAGGTGGTGTGAGTGGAGGGTTTGCGATTTGAGGCAAAGCTTGGAGGACTGGAGTGTACGATGCAGTGTGTGAATGTGTGAGTGAGATGTCTGCGATGACAGACACGGGGGGAAGCGGTGGAGAGGGCAGAGGCTGTGTAGTAAGACAAGTCTCCTCCAGTTTGTCTTCAGAGCACTCTACATCTGGGTCCCCCTCTGGGGTTTTGGCAGGGCTCTGATGTGCAGATTGCATCTCCACTCCAGCATCAGAGATAACCTCATCAGAGCCATCTGCAGTTGTGTCGTCTGTGACGGGCGAAGCCCCCAGAACAGAGCGGCCCTCCTGGCAGTGCTTGTTGAGATTAGGGTCGCTGGACGTGCGTGTCAGGGGCATCCCATTCTCAAAAGCTGACAGCAGGTTATCCATGGAGCGTGTCTTTGGAAGTCTGGAGATCAGAAGCACAAAAAACGTCATTTTTAAGTGGAGACAATTATGCAGTACCCAGTTACGTCTATAGAGGGCAGTGTAATTATAAAACTTATTACTGCTAACATAAATTAGATGTGCATCAAGCTAACTTACCTGTCCAAGGAACGGGAGGTGAGCTCATCTCCTGTGACGCAGGGAGGTAGGTAAAGCTCCACTGATTCATCCACAGCAGTGCAGGGGGAGGATGTGGGCAGGTACACAGCTGTCCACAGCTGCAGTGCCCGAGTATGGCAGACTGGCTGCAGCACCTAGCAGACAAATGAGGGCAACCCCAGCAGGTCAATACAAAGCAATGTTTCTCATTTAGTATATTTGTGTATATTGATCAAAGCAGGCAGGGAAGCGTGAAAGATTTCATGCTAAAACATTCATTAATCTGCAGGTTTAAGGGGGAAAAAAGAGCTAAAAATACCAATATATATGCATCACAGAAGGAGCTAAAAATAAGGCTGGATAATATAAAAACTGGTCAGTACCATATCGTGGCTGGGGATGTAGAGGAAGTTATTGAAGTTCTTGTTTCCTGTGCGAAGCAGGGACCAAACAGAGCAGGTTCGCTTATAGATGTTCCTTGCCTCTCTTTCACGAGCATTGTTGCACAGAAATGTGCCGTAAAGACACGAGTATGTGTGCTGCACCAGCTTGACCTGGAAACGAAGACATGATGCATCGCGTTAGACCTTTTCTAACACACCATTTCTGGCTCTTTTTCTCCGATATGATCTGTTATTTTAGGGAAAAACTTGTGTTAAAGGCGAATTTGTTCCGAAATATGCATACGGTGTGTAAATGCTGGGACAAATGGATCACGTTTTAGGCTGAAACGATCCCAGAAAATAGATTTTTTAGAAAGAGATAGTGTGTTGAGAGACCACCCACCAGGAAGGCCTCGTTGAACTCAAACAAGCAGGGGAACTGTTTGAGCAGCTGGTGAACGCAGTCCAGCCACTGCAGGAAGACGGGACACTGCTCGCTCACATCATCCGTGTTCTCCTGGTGGCCACAGCGGTCCCCAAACTTATGACCAAAGTCCAACCACTCAGTCTCCACAAGCACCTGGAATCCCTGTGGACAGCACAGATTACATTCATAAAAAGGAATATACGGGATCACATATAAACTAATGTAAAAAAAAAAAGCTCACCTCTAATGTCCTGTAGTACGGATCCAACAGAATCTTAGCGAGGGCTACTATTTGAGGAGTACGGTCCCAACCGTCTGAGCAGTGTACCAGGACGGGCCGGCCTTCCCGCTCCACTGCTGAACACACCAAAGTGGCCGCCTTCAGCATGACGGAAAGATGCTGCAGCCAACGGGTGCTCTCGAGTGCTGACAGCCAGCTGGAAACAGAAGGAGGGACTGATCTGACAACTATTACACCATACGGTGCATCATCTCCAGACAGATGCAATCTGGAGTTGTGTGCTGCATGATTACGTCCTCTTCTGTGGGCTTTCAGACTAATAAGCAAAATGAGGGTCTGAACTTTATCTCCGGATGCCTGTACGTGTCATTATGCTTAAACTAGGGGGGAAATTATTTGGTAGTATCAAAGTTAGCCCAAGCAGTTTACATATGCATGTAACAGAACACGCATAGCATAAAACAGTTACAAATGCAAACCCAATGGGCTGCTCATGTGTACAGACAGACCACTGTCCATCCCAGTGGGAACGAGACTGCACTGAGGCGGTGTTCTTATTTCTGTGTGGCGTTATATTACAGTGTACCAGAGTCATTAAAAACAGGGGAGGGAGGCTCAAACTGGGGCAGAGCTGCTCACAGAGAAAGGTCAAACAGATCCACTTACTTTCCTGGATCTGGGATCTGGCTGCAGACGGCTCGCAGAGCCTGGAAGCTGTTGCGGATGGCATGGATGTTGGCCATTCCCATAAACATTACCTCACAGTTTGGGTAGTACTCTAAACGCAAAGGTAAAAAAATGACTGAGAAACGGATACAGCATGCAGCATTAAGCTGGTTTTGAATAACTAAAATAAAAAATAGCAGCTTGAATAAATGTATACAGTAAAAGATTTATCTATTTTTAAGCAAATGAGAAAAAAAAATTAAATAAATGTTGATTTTACCTTCACATTCACATCCTCCTCCCTTGGCTCGGTTCGCCACTGCAGCCGTGTACGAGCGAGCGTCCAGAATCAGCAGCTTGTGTGGGACGGTGTCATTGCAGCCGGTGCCGCCCGTCAGAGAGGAGTCTGGGAGAAACAGGAGGACACAGTGAAGTCAACCAACCTGCTGAGGAGGCCAGGTGATAGAAAGCCTGAAACGGGCATCATAGAACCAGAGAGGTACAGTCCTCATGATTAACAGACAGACTCCATTTGTAACCTGCTGAAAATCAATATCTCCTCCTCATGATGATCACAGAAGACAAGTAATTCCTCAGAGGCTGCAAACTGACCGCTTCGCTCTGCAAACCTGGTCACTGATGTGCTGCCAGTGACTCTGCACCAGTTATCACACCTATAAATGCGGTTTCAGCATTTCACATTTTGACATTTTGGTGTCGTCTTTAACAAAAAAAAAAAAAAAATCGAGCCTGAAAGACATGTTTTTCTTTACGAGCTGTCCTGCTTGTCTGCTGCAACATTTCAGAGCAAACTGATTATAATGCAGCAACACTGCTGGATTATGGCTGCAAATCTGCAGCATGTGAGCTATGAAGGTGTATAAAAGATCATTTATAACGGCTTAAATATAAAGCACTCGTTGCATTGTGATGTTTATCATCAAACCTGGAAGTTATGTAACTAATTACTTGCCTAAATACTAAAAGTCTGTGGTCTAAGCTCCAGGGATCGCTCAAATAGTACGATAAGGAGTGTAGGAAATAAATAAATATCAACATGAGCTTTACCGAAGTCACTGTCGGACGAGTCGGGAGCTTCCCCTCGTTGTCGGCTGGGCGGTGCTCCTTTAGCTCCAGAATCCATCTGACAGGCCTTAGCGATGGACGTCACCAGGTACTCATCGTCTGTGTTCCTCCAACCCCACCAGCTAATTTCAGGCTGGCTGCAACGAGCAATCACTGCCCCATTCCTCTGATGCCTGGAACACAAAGCAGTAGAGTGAATAAGTCTAATATGCAAGCAGGGCAACTACAAGATGCTCTGTCAGAACAGCTTACCTGTAAACCACCACAGGGATCCTCTTCCAGGACCTGAAGGAAGCCACGCTCTCCAGCTCTTTATCAGTGATCCATATTGGAACCAGAAGTTTCTGCGGGTAGCTGGAGCACAACCTGCAGGAGGAAACGGGGATGTTTCACTATTGGTGAATCATTCTCGTGTTTGGACACTGTTGCATCAGTGGAAGCTCAATCTCAGTGTCACCCCCTCCCCGACTCCATCTGTATTGCTTCCCTTCCTCTCCCATGATACTTGCTTCAGTTTCTATTCACCTGGTGAAGGAGGGAGGCAGACACTGTGTGTTTGTGTAAGTGGGATAATGAAATGCAATGCTGAGTCATGGGCGTCAGCATGCTGCAGCTTGTGTAATTAGCCCGTTGTCCTCTGTGAGTGTCCGTCTCTCGCAGCAGGATGTGCTTTCACTGGCCCTCCGAACACACTCGTGTTTTTCCTTGGCAGGACATTTAAATGTTTTTATTCAAATGAGCGTATTATCAGCCTATGCTGAAATTATTTTGCATCTTCACTGTCTGTCATTCACAGGTGTTAAAAGCAAAGTGCAAATGTTACAGCCTGGACATGCAAAGGAGTGAAGAGTGATGAGGAGAAACATCTGGACAGATTATCAAAAAAAAACAAAAAAACAACATTGTAAAGAAAAATATCAAGAAAAAAAACTTTAGGGATAATTATGTTTGGAGTTTTTTTTTTTTACTTGCTCATGATAAACTTATTATAATAATCTATAATAATTATCTTTACAGTTCAATAGAAATATAAAATGCATTTAATATTATATTATATAAGTGTATCTTCTTGCTCTAAGTGTTTTGGACCTCCTGTACATGAAAACATGTTACTAACTTTTCCCATTTGCAGGATAAATTTACGTCACTTTGGAAAAAGTACCCAGCTTCTTTCTTCTGCATCATGACCACATTTATGTTTGTTTCCAGCTAAGACGGCGCAGTGAGGAGGAAAGCGACAGTGAAACTTCATTACAGCACCAGTGACGAGGTTCAGTAAAATACCGGTGTCAAAAGCAACTTTTCTTATTTTAGAAACTTAACATCTTAAAAAACACAGAGGAACCATGGCTCTGCTGAAGTTTATATGAGAAATTGTAGAGCAAGCACAAGCATCAATGTTATTAATAATTCACTCACTAATGTAACAGCGAACACTGAACTTCCTATTTTGGACCATTCCTGTGCATATTGCCCGTTTTTAAAAGTAACCATTATTCATTGCAACCTCCTTCTGATCATTATTCACATGAAACTAATTCATTCAGATCCCTTCAGAGTTTTGACACAAGCAGTGCCAAAACATGCACAAGCTCTTCCTCATGCAATCTGTTCAGTTTGGAGACGTGGTGACAGCGCTCATAAAACTCTTTGAAACGCTACACTCTGAACAAACCCAATCCCCTGCACCACCGCTGCTACATGCAGTCCAGAGTTCTGCCGCGTCTCTGTAACTTACTTGTAGTTGCAGTTTATCTCAGACACTCTCCAGACGTTCTGCGTGTCAAAGCTCATCCTCCTGACCTCCATTTCCATTCTGTGACGTACGTGGTCCCCTGCACAAACGCGACATGAAGATGGGGTGTAAATACATTAAAATGATCTTTTCCCTAAACTTCAGTGTGGTTGTGGGCGTGCAAACCTGGGCGACAAAGATGAACGTGTTGATCTTCATCGTCAGCGTTGCCACCGAGACACCATGCATGATAGGCCAGGGCGAACAGGTCTTCCAGCCGAGCTGGGTGGGCTATGGCTCTGATCAGACGCTTCACCCACTCCTGGCACTGCTTAAATGTTGCAAAGTGGCATCTGTGGAAAACCCCGGTGCAAAGATTAAATCACTAGAAGATGCTGCTATAAAATAACATCCAGGAGATGTTCACTGACTCTCCAGCCTTTAAACAGGAGTGGCAACATGGCTGCCTAATGAGGAGGAAGTGAATAACAGATGCTACATCTGCGACTCTGTATCTGACATCACAGGTTCTGATCTCCACAAATGCCCATGACACTGAAATAAGTGAGAATTGATCAAAGTTGACCTCTGCCTCTTCTTCCATGTAACTCGGTTGGTATTATCATCAGGAATTTTTTTTTACGCCATATCAGATAAAACACTTAAAAACAACCATAACAATTCAATCCTGCGAGCAATATTCTTTCAAACTTGTGCGACTGAAGGCTTCATTCCCAGCATGCAGGGCACGGTTTTGCGTCTGTGTCACCTTTATCTTCATCACACCATCCAAAAGATGTTAAAAAAATAAAGCAAGCACATAAGTGAGCCACTCATCTTACCTGACAACTTTAGAGTCTTTGCAGATGATGTGCAGCTGGAACATATCTCTGCCCTCCACACTTTCTATCAACCTGAGTGGTACCTGTAGGGGGAGACAGAGAGCACAAACAATCA
Organism: Kiunga ballochi; assembly: GCA_037177335.1. Classification (NCBI taxonomy): domain Eukaryota; kingdom Metazoa; phylum Chordata; class Actinopteri; order Atheriniformes; family Pseudomugilidae; genus Kiunga; species Kiunga ballochi. Next base: position 2,813,639 of record JBAMIG010000016.1, on the reverse strand, counting down.
GCACGACGACCAGCTGTTAGAGCAGACAACACATCTGCGAAAAGGTTACCACCCTCTGGTGTAGAACACACTCATTCCAGGTTAAATAAAGCATGTGCAGAGCTTCATGACTACTGCATTGTGTCCTGTGTGTACTGAGCAGCAGCGATAAGTCTGCTCTGCTTTTCATGTCTGATCTTGGCTGGCAGGAAAATGAAAGTGATGCCAAGCTTCACAAAAATCACCCACACAACTTCCCTCCCGGTCAAACCTTTATGCAATGGCAGTGTTTGCAGCTTCCATGAGTGAGAGGGAATAAAGACAAACGTTGTAGGAAAAAAAGTGCTTTTTTCTGCTATATATGAGGGTCGAAACAGTGTGTGTTGCAGAAAGTCACAGCTCAAAACTACTTGGCTGAATGAACGTTACATTTTATTTCAGATAGATTGAAGAGGAGTTGAATGACCAAGCTGTCCAAAATGTGGCAGAGGGTGGTGTTGCATCATACGGTACTCACAGAGATCTCATTGTCCACACCTGGGTAGGTCTAAAACACAGTGACACCATGGAGCACATAGAGAGAGGGGAGGGAGGGAAAAAACACAAGACAGGACCAAATGGGGGGAAAAAAAACTATTAAAATGAAAAAAGTTTATCAGACAAAAGGAAAACAAAGAGTTCAGAAGGAAAGAAAACATCAAAACGTGCAAGATAAAAGATAAGCGAGTGGATCACATAATGCGTTACTTGCAGCACATGTCCGAGGCAACTGGAAATCATGGAGAGAAAGACAAACAGACGGGAGCAAAGGGCAGGAAAACAGCTTAGATGCATGGAATGAGTTGTGAAGGGAGGTGTGGGTGAGAGGTTGTGGTTTGCTGCCATTCATACAAAGTTCAACTGCTGCTGGGGTCAAGGTGAGAGTCTAGCTAAGCAGGACTGCAGGGAAAGCTAGCTGGGGACATTAAAAGTCAGGGAGCTTCTGCTAAAGCAAGATAAAGAGGCGACTTTAAAATCTCCTCCTCCTTTATGAAGCCCGGCCAAAGTTTCCAGAAACCGAACCCTTCTGGAAAAGATGACAAGGGTTTGGGAAGGAGGAGGAACTTCGCTGCTAGGGAATGCAAACAAGTGGCGTGTTTGTGTTTGAGCAAGGCCTGACGTCAGCAGGAGCGGGGCCGGTGGACATCAGTGCCAGCGGGGGCCGGGAGTTTGGGGCTTGGATGTCAGACTAAACTTCTCCTGTCGGAAGATCAAAGCGACTCTTACTCCTGTGGTACGATCCCGGTACAAAACAACTTTGTCACAACCATGTTGGAAGATGACCAACTCTTTTACGGGTACCCCACGTTGAATACATGGATATTTATGTGCCTTGTTAGAGCAGTAATGCGTTTATAAAACTTATATGGGGGCAAAGGGAAAAGCCTGTGTGTGTGTTCAGACTAAACCCTGAATCCTCCTCTTTGCTGCTATTGGTCTCTGCAGTGGCGTGGCATGGCAGCTGTAGTCACTCAGACAATTGTGCTGTTCGTAGTGAAGCAAAACATTTGTGGCTTTTTGTTACGTTTACAGTCCAAGCTGTGCACTCACATTGATGACGGAGTCCTTGAACTTGATGTGGAGTCTATAGTTAGAAATGGCAATGATGGCTTCATCGGCACGACCAAGATATTCCACCCCTTCCCCCTGAAGAACTGGGAACGGCACCTGTAGAGACACAAAACAGGATTGTTTTAGGTTTGCTGTTTGAGACGACACCAGACCTTGTTCTACATTCCTAAAGCCCATTTATCCTTCAATCCCTCCTATTTTTTAAGGTTGTACACAGTACTACACAAAACTGGCTGCAATTAGTGCTACAAACCCTGGTAAGCAAGGTAGTTCACAGTCACTTTATAAGCTCTGTGACTACTCAAGCAAAGAGGTAGCATCAACAGATATGCACTGAAAACTATGCTTTAAGCAGACAGTGAGTTCTCATCTCACCTTTACATGACAGGACACAAAGTCCTGCAAGTTTTATCCATTATAAAATCTAATAATAACAAACTGAACCATTATACTAGTACTAAAACAACATCTAGTACTGAATACAGTACAATTTGGTAAATTAAAAGACATCAAGCGAAGGAGGGGGCATGAGATATTTGTGTGCATGTGTAGCTGTCCAATTAGCACATAGTAGTTTAACAGAGAAGCCTTTGTGAGCATGGAGGGTTTGTTACGGAGCCTGAATGAACAGGCAGACAAGAGGCAGAGCTGAGACGGAGCCTGTCTGCAATAATGCTAAAAAAAAGGGAGGGATCCCAAACTGTCCATTAACATTCTTACTTGTGCCCATTTTATTACAGTCACGGCCAAGCCCTGGCTTTGGCTGCAACAAGACCCTAACATTAAGGTAATTGGTTTTCTAACAGAGGCTGATAGAGCACTTTTCATTTCATTCAGAGGCAGGGTATTATCTTTAAAAGCCAACCGAGTGGATGCGACACACAGGCATGTGTGCCGTGTTTCAACAATGTTTCACTATACAGATAAACTGAAGCATTTAACCACTTAAGAGTGGTCAACTCCACACCTACCAGTCTGGATTGTTCTGATACGCTCTCTACTACTGGTCAAAGTGGTTCTCTGTAATGCAGGAACCAGAAAATCTTTCAAAACTGTTGCTTAACAGGAGGATTTAAGTTCAAATGCAATAGTAAGGCATGTTAGATTAAATCATTTTCCATAATTAAACATAAAACATTTCTAAAACTGGCTTTTTGCATTCTCATCTGCATTCAAAGGTAATCATCTTTAGCAACTCAGGTTTGTTTAGTTGCAGGACTACAGTGTTGCTTGGAGACAACATTACCTCATTCTGCATTAGCATGCATTGCTGAGTCAAACAGCAGGATCTAAAAGTGCAGGATAAAAAGAGCTGGCATGCTTTACAGCAGGGCAGTAGGGGGATTATTAAAAAATATATATAACAATCAGGCTGACTTGACATCAGTCAACACAGATAAACCCACAGGGCCCATATGCTGGATCTAACTGACACTTTTTTTTTTTTTTTAACACCAAAAAGGTATAAAACGAAACAAAGCAAGTTGAAGAGAAATTAAAGAGCACAGTTTGAAAGTTGCTGACAGATAAATAGTAATTTTCCTGATAAAGAAAAAACACAAAAAGCAGTGACATGTTTGCATTTACATGCATAAAGAGAATGAAGCCGGTTTGCATTTAATACCGTCAACAGCAGCATAAAAGACTGAGATGAGATGGTGTAGTGACCATCTATGCACTAATGTTCCATGTGAAGCATCCTACTGAGAATACCACAGCTAACATGCTGCACAGACTGGGAGCTGCATTAAACGAGCTGTGCTCCTAAAGTAGGCGAGTGAGTCACTGGCAGCCGGCAGGAGAAACAGAAGATACTGTGTCACGTTTCCTCTACGAAGCCTTCTGCTGCAGGAATACGAAAAAGAGGATGAGAGAGAAGGGAGGGCGAGCAGAAACACTTGTGAACACTGACTTACGAGTCGTGACTTCCGGTTTAAGCAGCCTGTCAGGACAGGCATGTGCATCTCCCTTACATCTCCATCACAGTTTACACACACACACACACACACACAGCAGCAAGGTATTTAACGTGTTGAGGTGGGGAATGCCGATAAAAATGCTGCTACGACAGAAAATAGCAGCGTGATGAGAGCGGCAAAATAAAGAAACAAAAGCCGACACACGTGACGGCACGTGCGAATACTGGGGGAGGGGAGGCAGAGATGGAGGGTGCATATTTATAGAAAATGTAGCAATGAGTGAAATTAGAAAGCAGATAGAGAAAAGGATACAGATCTCGGTCTGACTGCTGCTTAGATGAAAGTCTTCAGATTCAGTACCTTTTATAAATAAAAGCACATGTGAAACGGCTGATTCTCTGTGCAATTCACTGCAAACCAAGTGGAAAAATGCTTCAACTGCAAATAAAAGAAGAAGCGGCAAAAAGTGACCCCTGGTTGGGTAAATCCCTCCTCCCTCCATCTTTCCTTTGTCCAGGTTTCCAGACGCATGATGCTTAGCTCCATTAAGCACCAGACAGCACAAATTCAGCAGCAATGAGGGAAGAGCCAAAGTGGCCCATTATAGTTTTGCTACTGGCATCTTCAGAATGTAATATATACCAACAAATCCTCG
>JBAMIG010000016.1:2772445-2787403 GCA_037177335.1 Kiunga ballochi | reverse complement strand
TCACTCACTCACTCACTCACTCACTCACTCACTCACTCACTCACTCACTCACTCACTCACCTACCTATCTATCTTGATTTGTTGTGAACAAAAAACAAAGAAAGCATCAGATCTTGGAGAGACAAGCTGAAAATGTCAGCTACACTACACACTATACATACATGTTACTATTTTCTGTATGCTCTTTGTCATCTTCAGCAGTTTATCTACAGCATTATGCAAAAATAAAACAAAATGCAATTAAATCAATGCAATGAAAATGCTACTCTGATGTGCAGAAAGGACAAATTGTTGCAATATTTGAAATAATACTTATGAAAAAGTTCATTCTATAGTGAGAAATGCATCAAAGTCACTGACAAAAACTGCATTGTCATGTTTTTGGTCAAAACTATTGTAGTGTGGTCCTCTGTTTCTTGGTTTCATGGAAGGAGACCAGTATAACATGTTGTACAGCAGGGATTGGAGCAGTTTCTATAAAGCGATGCAAATATCTCAGAATAAGTTGCTGGGTAAATCAAGTACTGTGTAAGTTATGCTACCGTACCAACCGTACCAACAAATTGTCACATTGAAAATATTAAATAACATCCTCTGACATGTAATTCAGTAAATGTACTTTAATGGTTTCCATAGCTGGATTATTGGGTTAGAATAAAATACAGGAAAGATGTGATGTGCAAGTATTTTTTCAGGACAATGACCCATCTGGTGCTTTGTTTCCTCTCTTCTCTCTATAGTCCACCTGCAGGTTTGAACTTTATTGATCACATTGTGGGAAACCAGCCAGATGATGAAATGGTGCCAATTTCAGACTGGTAAGATTCCTGTTGGAGTGCACGTACACCCAGTCAGAGTACAGCAATCATACAAGGCAAACGGGGAAAGCAAATATTGCAATGCTGCCACTAGGCGACACATAAGATCTTTATTGCAAAATGATAAATTCACTGAGCTAAAATAGCAAAAATCTATTTAAAAACAGTTATTCATTGTTAATAATAATTGATCAGTAATAAGGAATGTTTAGTTTTCATACAATCTGTTTCCAGGTATCAGAAGTGTCTGTTGTTCCACCGGTTCTGGTCTATAGACGATAAGCAGATCCACACACAGTACAGTGCGCTGAGGTCCATTGTGGTCACAAACTTTGAAGAAACAATAAAGATGCCAATCAATGAACCTGCTGTGGGGAAGAAGAAGTCACAGATTCAGGTGGGACAAACTTTCTGTCAATGTTTTCTTTTTGTTTGTTCTGCTGTTGTGTCACATTTAGATCTGCACACATACACTCAGTGTTTGTGCATCCACAGGAATATGTGGACTATAACGGAGGACCGGGTGTTCAGCACATCGCCCTCAACACATCGAACATTATTCAGACCGTGAGTCTCTCTTTATAGGCAGCCACATCCATCAATACTTCGCAGCTCAGGGGCTAATTTAAAAACCTGCTTTTCTAAAATATATTTTTACACCATTAAACAGATTGTGAATCTGCGTGAACGAGGGATGGAGTTCCTCTCAGCACCTGATACGTACTACAAAACCCTGCGGGAGAAACTCAAAGCTGCTAAAATTACCGTGAAAGAGGATCTGGACCGCTTGCAGGTGAGCAAACTTTCCTCAAGCTTAAACTTCAAGCTGCATTTTTTATATATAAACGCTGAAACTCATGTTCCCATTTTAGGAGCTGAAGATCTTAGTTGATTTTGATGACAAGGGTTACCTCCTTCAGATCTTCACCAAGCCCATGCAGGACAGACCAACACTTTTCTTGGAGGTCATACAGAGGAATAACCACTTTGTAAGTGACTCTAAATGAATGACCAGCTCTTGTGGAGCCGACAGGCAAAGACTTAGCTTATTTACCTCCAGGCACCCAACCAGTGTGACTGACCAGTACTCCTTATCTTACTGGTATAGTCATAACAAATGTGAGATAACCCCGCTATAATAAAGGGATCCTTTCTCAGCTACAAATCATTCTGCACCTTATGAAGCAATAGCTCAGTTGTCCAGTTTTCTTACTTGATTTACTGGATTCACAATCCTGTGATCTTTTTTTTATATACCTTTATCCCCCTTAAAAAAAGAGAGAGTTGCCTGAACACCTGTTTACAGCTCCCACCCAGTGTGAACAGTATAAGACAAGCCCACTTGTAAAAGCTCAGTAAATCTATCACACATGTAGATTAAAAGGCTTGCTGCTTCACAGCAAGGGGATCTTTGGATTGGGTTGCACCCTGTGGCACTTAATTTATGACACCCAGCACCCTCTCTGCTTGCCAGAACAGGCAGATTTTGTCACTCCACAGCAGATGTAGATAAAATAGATGAAAGTGAGAAAGTGAATTTGAACCGCGGCAAAGATTTGCTCCGATCCCCCACCGATTCTTGATCTTTTCTGATTATCTGTGAATAATCGGCAAACTGTGTGTCAGAGCAGAGGTGATGTTTGAACCTCTAAAAAACTGTTATCTGCTGTTTGTGATCTGATATCAAAGTGTTGCACACCCAAAGCGTTGTGTGTGAGAAAACACCCAGAGCCATGACAAATGACACAGGAAGAAGATCTTTGGGTAGTTTGCTATCTTAGTGTCTGTTCTCTTTCCAGGGCTTTGGGGCAGGAAACTTCAAGTCTCTCTTTGAGGCCATTGAGAAGGACCAAGACGCCAGGGGCAACCTCACTGTGCTGACACCCAAAGGGAAGACCCAAGCATTTTAGTGATCCTCCGATTACTGCCAAACCACACTGAGACTTTGCAAGGCTATATGTCTGTGGGCTACACTTCAGAGGCAATCATCAACACTCACTGCTACAGTCGTAGCTCTGTCAAACACATATAAGTGTTAAACACCTTCATGTGACAAGCTGTGAGGCTTATCGGCAAACAGTAGATTGTACTTTGTTTGGCTGAATAAAGGAACTAATACTCATCTGTATTGACATGTTTAAAGAAAAGTTTAGATATCAAAAGAATAATAATTGGCACATGTTTAATTTCGTCAGAGAAGATTTACAGCAGACCTATGAGATTACCTTGAAGCTGCTGTGAGACGAGTCAACATCAATACAGAAGAAGATCATTTATTTGTGTAATCACTAAACAACTAATTATCAACCTGTGACAACAAGAAAAACCTGTTTGGAATAAAGTTTTAATAACACAATATTGCTTACTGTGGTTTTATGCATATTCTTCTCTTAAGTTGACTGAACAGATAGTAGGGATGTTAGATATTGACTTTTTTAAACAGATATCCATATATCAATTTCCTAATTTCCAATACCAATATATTTTTATACCCCCCAAGATAAAAAAGGAAAACAAAAGATTTTCAAAAGATTTAGCCTCCGTTTGCAGACATTTTGAAATTATTCCATAACATGTGGATGAATCCATGTCCAAGCTCCTTACCTGCAAGTGATGACGTGTTTTGATGATGTCACAGCTATAACTATGACAACTGAGTTGTGCTAAACAAACGTATTTGGGAAACTATACATGACATCTTTTTATTTGGTCCTTTGAGTTTGAGGAGACTTAACAGAAGCCACTTTAACGTTCACTGCAGCTAAATCAGCTTCAATCACTGTCCACACAAACATTCAGGTTTGTCTTTTAAAACGATGAACATATAGGCCTCCTACCTGTCTTTAACATCCCTGCTTTCTGTCTTTCGTTTGGACATTTTTTTTAGAAGAGATGGGATGTAAATATGAGATGCTAATCAAAGTAAACAGGAGGTAGGGGCGATTAGCAGGATGACGCACCAACGCATTTGCAAAGCATTCTGGGATTTGTAGTGCTGTTGCTGCGCGGCGCCACCGGGCCAGCTCCAATAGCCTACATGTATATGATGATGAGCTACCGGGCCAAATAAAATTATATCACGGGCCAGATTTGGCCTGATTTTGACATGTGTGTTCTAGATTATGACATGTGTGCTATTTTAAAGTAATGACAGTGTTCTCATTGAACTCTTATTTTAAAAATCTAGGAAAGGCTTAGGCCTATATGTCCCAAAACATTAAATAGCCTCATTACATTATTCAATTTCTTGCATAATATATCTGCATCAATCTCTGTTTTGAGGATAGTTGACCATGGTTTACTTGGTATTGGATACTCCGGCAGTTGCCAGTAGGCTATGTTTACAAGCTGTTTTGATATATTGTTCATATAATTGTTGTATTTTCAAAACATAGCCTACTCCAGAATTTGAATTGTATCATAAGGTAAATATACTTTAAATAAACCTTTAGGCTAAATCTCATGTCAGGGTGTTGGGCTAACTAATTTAGCATGGAGAATGTTTTGTTTGTTTGTTTACAAAAAAGTTGAGAATGCACTTATTTCAAAATAATTTATTTGCTTATAATTGGAATGAAGACAGGTTGATACATTTGCCATGGCACCAGTCAGTTTCCATACAGAAACATTCAGTCTATACAGAAACCATTCTTTCAAACCTGGACAAAATGGATAAATATATTAGTAAATAAATATATTAGTGACATGTCACTATATTGAAATGTTCTATTATATATAAAATACAACACTATTTCATTTCTGTTTTTGTTGCTCTCTCTTTATACACAAAGTATCCAAAATATACTGATATATCCCTTAAAGTTCTGCAGGGATTTTATTTAATCTTTACTCTGTTAGAAAAGGCAGTTTCAGCTTGTAATTCTTGGAAAAACAAAAAATAAAACACATAAACAACACAAAGAGAAAGAACAGGATGAAATCATACCAGAGATTCAGCAGCATCTTCTGAAATGCTACTTTCACGTGTTTTGGGGGTGTTTATATTAATACTTTTTCCTTTTTTGCGTGTAAAACCTGCTAAAGCCAAAGTGCTGCTAATAATTCAGTCCTTTTTAAATCAGTCTCTGGGACTGTTTGGGCAGGAAAAGGAAGCCCTGATATATATGCTGACACATTCAAAGTGAAGTATTAGTAAGAGAGACCTCAAGATTCTGCCCGTTTAAAAAAAAAGTTATTTCCACTTTTAGTTGAACGTGTTCTCTCTTGTCAGTGATGAGGCACAGCTAGGTCTAAAAGGCATTAAACACAAACAACAAAGTTATGTGTTCAGGATTTGGGCTCTTTGGTTCGACAGGTAAGAGCTGTGTGTTGGGATTTAGTCTGAATAAGGCACATGTGAGCGTTAAGTGCTACTTCTCATGCTGAAACATTCGCAAGCCCTTTCTCTGCAGCAGTTTGACTGCCAAAAACAAAAAGAAAAATCCCTCCACATTTTTACTGAGAGAGAATCCGAGCAGAAACAGAATTATTGGGAATTTGATCTCAGCTTATTGAGCCGATTTGCATCTGGACAGCTGAACATTTCCAGTTGTAGATAAGTGGTAAATCCAGGTAACAAACTTACTCATCTTTTCTTTTTTTTTTTTTTTTATATATAATTTTTTGCGGGGTTGGTGGGTTTGGGCATATGCAGATACTTTAAGATTGTATTTGTCCATATGCACAAATGATTTTTAAGGCTTTCTTCCGCCTCTTAAAGGGTCCAGGCTTTTAGGACCTGGCAACGTAGCCTCCTTCTACCACAACAAAGGGCTTTTCATGTGTTGTGGGGTTGTAACGGTAACTGTGACAAAGCATCCCCATTTTTCCAGTGTTTGATTGTTCCTGAGATGTTTCTCAGATTTAAAATCACCAGCAACAAGCTGTTTAAGGAAAAACTGTTGCTGTGGCAACAGACTGAGCTTATGTCCGTGACCGGTACTCTACTAGCATGGTTTTGCTCATCTTTGTTCTACCTGACACTCGTTTTCGTTCAATGGTTGCAACGCAGTACATTTTGCTCGAGTTTCAGATTCTGTAAGACAAAGGCGACGGTGGTGGTGGGGGTATGTTTCTGTGGAGCATAATAAAAGGTCATGATGAATGACAGAAACAGTATAAGGAGGCTACAGTCTGAGCTCAAACATCTGAAGAAAACAGACAAAAACATGACAATAGCTTGTAATGACGATAACATGATTCAGTCAAACCGGTCTGCTTTTACAGATGAAACATGTACAAACTCATAAAAAAAAAAAGAAAAGAAAGCAAACAGCTGCCATTACTGATAAAAATGAAACCAAAGCCCATGTGAAGCTCGACAACCTCGGCAGATGCTCGACATTTGAGGCGCAGAGCATAAACCTCAACCTCCATTTGGACAAACCTGACAATCGAGAGGGTAACTTTTCAGTTTGTTGGAGCTACATTGTTATGAGAAGGAAAAAGAACAAAAAGAAATCACTACAGCAGTACCTTAAAAGACCCTCTGTGTGTGAGGCGTGTTAAGAAATCTGAGCTGAGGTAGGCTGGAGAGAAAAGCACCTCTCAGCTGAGGCTGGACTCAGCAATGGAAGGCAAAGATTGAGCTAGAGAAAGTCTAAGTACCTCTAAATTTAATCAAGTTAAACTGTAAAAGAGCGACTGATGCAGACATGGTTTCTCTCTTCATGCGGGATCAACACCCCCAAAAGCAAGGATCATTTCTTGGTTGTTGTCAAGGAACTTATGAGCTTCCAAATATCCTTCCTGCAGCTGATGCATCAGAAAAATGACCCCTTTGAAATGACTTTCCCCAGCAACATCCTGACTTCACAGATACAAATCATTAGGTATATTTATACTAAATATAATGAAGAAAGCATGATTCTGAAATATAGACACTTTCATTATGCGAGTATCATCCAGTGGGGTGAGGGTAGCCGGGTGTACGCCTGGATGACGGCATTTTTGCAGGACAGCCAATGAGAGGCTGATCTTTTCTGGCTCCTGTGTAGCAGTTCTCACACCCCAGACTCCTCTTCTGATCCTGCAGACACAAAACCAACTTGAATCATATTTAAAACATGATGTAAGGGTAAAAAAAGAGACTTGTTTAGAATACTTTTTACTTCAAATGTGATCCAAATTATGATGCATGTGCTGTTTTCCTCTTTGTCCCATAAATGATCAACATGAATGATATTTAATATAATTAATTTATTAATAAAAAATCATATTAGGTTGTAATAATTTGGATTTTATTGACCTAAATACTGAATACTGTGTTCTGCCAACCATTTAAAATCCAGTGTTTATGCACAAGCTTCAAAACATAAAACAGGTTGTGAAGAAGGGAAAATGTGTGAAAGTATACTGCTGCGCATCCTTGTATAACTCCAAGGGTCTATCTGAATTTTTGCAGCAAAAGGATGATGGATTGTTTTGCATGAATATGATTTGACTGCAGAAGTCATCATCCGTCCTTTTGTACTGCGAGGAAATGTATTTTGCAGAGGTCACTTTGACACCGTATGGCAGCTGTTCCCAGCCATATTCATTGAGGACTCCTTCATCCATCACATAAAACCTGCTTCATGCTGAAACCAATGCCTGGTTTGATGCTTTTATTAGCTAGCTTCTCACCACAAATGGTGTCTAGCTGACTCCTTTATTAAATAAGCTTATTTTGATCAAAACTGCAAAACTTTCCTTTAGGAAAATGACGTTATCTCTGCAACTGGAAGGTGTGTTTTAATACTTTTGATGCCGCATTAAGAAGAAAACGTACAAAATTTGACACCATGTAAAAAACAGCATTTATGCTACTGGTGAAGACCATAAAGTATTGCATATTTTGTCTTTTTATTCTGCCTGATTTGAAATGTTTGTGTTTTCAGGCTTTTAATGTTCATCCAATCCATCTATTTATAAAAACAAATCCCACAACTTAAGTTTATACACCTCAACTTGTTCGTGCGGACAGAGGCTTAATTTCAACGATCACATCATGCATCAGAGAGGAAAAAAGAGCCTTTCTGAGCCCAAAGCAAATGTTTCAGTCTGTGAGCTGAAACACACGTTCATGCAAACTTGCAGGCTCTGGAGTTTGCTGCATTCAGAGGTTTTTTTGGGAAACCAGTGGCTTTTTAACAACTGAGTACAATGTATTTGTACGTGTTCCTGATTAAGTGTTTGTGAATATCTAATGTTTTCATTCCTACCATAAGACATTGAACTATTTAGGTTTTTAATTGGCAGAAAGATCCTTTTTCTTTCATCTTCCACTATAATAATTTGGAAGTAGTTTCTCTGTAATAAAACATGTCTTGATGTGTGAAATAAATCCTGGGCAGAAAAACAGCAAACTACATATTACATTAAATGTATTTTTCTATCAGGATCATTTGGAGCACAGTGTCCACATCAGACAGCCGTGTCCTGGCATAAAAACAGAGAATAAATACCCACCCTGATTGTGTTGAAATGACTGGCAGTATAAACAAATATCCTTGTTGCGGTCCCCGGAAGGCCCTTGGTGGAACCTGCAGGGTGGCCTGTCCATAGAGGTACCAGGCCCCATGAGCTGAGGCTCTGAGCGGGCCTGTTGTACCCGTTTCTGCCACACCACCCGTGCCCCGGCACAGCAAGGCCAGTCCTCCATCCCTCCAGAGTCCAGAATGAGAGGCACTGGGAGCAAAGCAGGGTGCAGCTCAGGAGGGGAGCAGCAGAAGCCCGGGCCCTGACCGTAATGGATGTGGATGCTGTGGTCGTCCTGCAGATCCAGGCTCTGGTGAAAGCGAACTGAGGGGCCGTCAAGCAGACAGCCTCCCATTCGCCCAAGAGGAGCAGAAGCATGTCCGTGTCCTTGGTGGCAGCAGTGGGACTGAAGCTGTAAGGGGATGGGGGACATGAGGACAGGGGATCCGGAAGGGTTGCTGGGGTCACAGTCCTGATAGTCTGTCCCAGGGCTCGGCCGATCAGTGGGCTCTGGCTTGGTGCAGTTACAAGGGCCGTGCTTTGGGGGACACACGGGTGAGTCTTTGTTAAGGAAAGGTGTAGAGGGTGCAGCTGCTGCAGCGCCGGCCCCCTGCTCCTCATCCGAGCCCCTGTTCAGACCCTGGCTGTGCTCCCCCTCCTCATAGTGGTGGTGTCTGTGGCGGTGGTAGTGGATGTGGCTAAAAACAGTCTGTGGCTGTTCTTCAGGACAGCCCGCTTTGTTCACAACAGAATCCAGAGATCTGGGCCGGGCCTGGACACCAGTCCCCAGGCTGTCTCTGCGGGGAGCGCAGCCAGGACCTGGCCCGTAATACACAAATGGATCATAGTCACTACTCAGAGAGCTACGAAAGGTGGACCAGCTGCCATAAACTCCCTGCAGAGACACATCAGTACAGTTAAGGACCGAGTCACTGGAGGAGCCGTGACAGGGTCCTGAGCTGGAGTCACTTGCTGGCCCGTCGGCCAAGTACCCACTGCGTTCTGTGTGGTAGCTGCCGCCGGAACAGCTCCCGTCGTCCTGCCGGCCGTGGGCTGCTGCTCCGCGAGTCTGCGGTGTGACGGAGACGGTGCGTTGCAGTCTGGAGCCGGATCCGCTTCGCTGGGCTGGACAGGAAGAGCGGTAGTTGTGGCAGGGTCGACGGGGACTGTAGTGGTGGCTAGAGGTTCTGCAGTTACCTCCAATCCTGTGGGACCTCCCAGAACCTTCTGCAGACAGGTGATACCCACAGCCACCACCTGGCTGCCTACTGTTTAGGAAATGTAGAGTCTGAGTGTCCACAGGAGACGAGACACTGTAGTGGCCCAAGTTGGGATAGGCTCCAGAGGGCCCACGAGGATAATGGGGCCTCATAGAGAAGGGAATGGCATGCTGTGGAAAAGGGTGGTTGTGAGGGCTGCTGTAAGTTTGAGGATGCAGAAAACTCTGGTTTTGCTCCGAACCCTGCTGGGATCTGCTCCTCTGATGCTGCCGCTCAGTCCCTGTGCAAAACAGCAGCGTTGTGATTATATAACAGATACTTGTCTTTGCTCTTCATAGTCAAACTGTTAGCATGTGTCAAACGTCTGCTTCCATCAAACGACAACAAACTGATGTAGGCCATAAAGGCGGTTATCCTCACCCATGATGTTGTGCATGCAGAGCGGACAGGTGCGGTGCTGCAGCAGCCAGGGGTCCACACAGTCTTTGTGGAACTCATGAGCACATGAAATTATCCTCAGGTGCTAGGATTAAGATAAGATGCTGATTTGTGTCTTTATAAGCACTAAAGACAAGGCGAACACAGATACATTACAGCCCTCCTACCTGCCCATCCTGGAACTCCTCTAGACAAATCGCACAGACAGGACTGGAGTTGGAGCTGCTGGCTGAGTTCCAGGCCCCACGACGCTGCTGGGAACCCAAACAGCTTTGGGAGCTGTACGTTTTAGTCTCCAGTTGACTAATGGCCCGCATGGTCTGCTGATGGACAGAGTCCTGGGTACCCAAAGAGTGGAGTCATATAAACCAGTTGAAATGAATCAATTTGACTTGTAAATCTGAAACACATCACTCACCCAGGTCCTGTTGGACTTGCACTTGTAGCGGAAAGCAAAGATCAGGACGATGGTGAGAATGACCAAGACGATAGTGAGCAGGATGCTCACGTCGTAATGTGGCTGAAAAATGAATAACATAATTTCTCTACGTCAGTGTTTTTCTTTCCAAATGCTCCGAACTTGCAGGGAGACTGAGTGTTTGGTGTTTGCTTTCGTATTAGTTCTTACCAACTTAGGCTCGATCTTTTGCTCGATTACAACTTTGGCCTCCTCGTTCTTGTTAACCAGATCCATGAGTTCCTCAGCATACTGAGCCTCAACCAGCACAACGGGCCGTGGAAGGGAATCAATTTCTCGCAGCTGTGTGTGTGTGTGTGTGTGTGTGTGTGGGTCACATCAAGACGGTAAAAGAAACAGAAGAGGAAACACAAGATAAGTAACTACAGATGACATGTTTGGTTTTTATCCAGTGTTTATTAGAAAAGGAGAGAGTTAGCGGTGCACATCTCACCTCAGCAGCAGCGTTGGCATTATCACTGACATCGAAGATAACTGCCTTAGCTCCTTTGTCCAATGCCATGCGAGCCTGAAGGGACAGAAAGAGAACGCATGGAGTTAAAAGAGATAGTATGTAGAGGGCCTCGTGTTAAATTTAGTATATATGACACAATCAGATCTGAAGGGTAATTTAAAGTGGCAAGTTTATGTGCACGTGTGCTGAGCCATCACTAGGTGGCAGTCACATGATGACTCTCAGACCTCAGGGGCCACTGCTCCTTCATGCTGGAGCCAAACTCCAGACTTGAAAGAGCTTTAAAGCCAATGGAAAATCCACCGCCGGATCCAAACCGTTCTATGGTTTTTCTAGAGACTGTAGTGACACGAAACCGAGAATGATGACTTGATAGTGTGAAAACAAAAGGGGGGAAATGTCAAAGGGCAAAAAATAAGGTCTATATCTGCCTTCCAGGCAAATGAGAGCAATTTTGTATTCAAACTAGGCTCTGAAAATCAGCTGCAGCTCTACCCCTTCTGTTTCTTTCAGGTTGACATTGAACTGTGTGGCAGATGGGTGCTCCTCACAAATCAGCTGAAATTTGCAACTCAGGTGTTCAATTAACCGTAGTAAATAAATAAATAAATGCAAATTTCATTCACCCATTTTTATTCCCAGAAGAACCTAATATTAACCAAACAAAATATCAGGTTAAGATTTGATGCAATCTGTTTTATTTTATTTATAAACATGAGCGCAGCTTTTACACGCTGAACACGGATTTGTTGCAAGTGGATCAGAATAAACCGGCTTGCAAAGGGTCTTTGCATGACCTCATTCTGAACTGAAAAGCAGCAACGCATCTGAAAAAAAAGTCATGGAGTAAGATTCCCTGTCAGCGTAAGTGAAGCGTATGGGATGTAGGGAGTTTCAGGACAGGAAGGGTGTCCCATGCTGGTCGGATTCAGAACCGTCCTTTTGTTAGCAAATCATTTCTGCTGGGAAAAATTGGGCGGATCCGTTCAGCACACAAACTCCTCTCCTGTGAAGCCATGGTGATAAAAGCAGCATGTGGTTTATTGCTGCCTTGCTGAAATATGCAAAGTCTTCCCTGTAAGATGAAGTTTGCTGGCTGCTTAGCATCGGACCCAATTCAACCCCATCCCATCAAAAATGGAAATTTTTTCATTATCTGCAGAAAACAAGCAGGAAATTCACATTTGGATGAATCTGATGTCACTTTAAAGCAGCTTGAGGCTTTTCTGCATTGTGTTTTTTTTGCTCTATAGTGATTTAATCTGGATTTGTTGCTTACACATGGAGCTGTTTCACAGCGCAGCGACTTTATTGCAGAACCTGAAAAAGTCCGACATCGGAAGCACCCAGTTTTGAGCTCCAGCCACGTCACCTTTCAGATCCTGGGAATGTCTTTACCGTGACTCTGATTAGAGTTCAGCTTGAGAACTACAAAAAAGTTCTTAGTCATTTGTTTGCTTTTATTTCTCATTGCATTTGTTTTAAATGAACTAGTAAAACATACATCATTGTTGTTTGGAAATGTGTGATGGAAGAACCGGGCCAGTGCTAATACACTGTGGATAATTGCATCTTCAAAGTCTCCAAACCTTTTCTGAAATGTTTTCACGTTTCAGTAATTTCTTGCACACCTTACATCTGAGAGGCTCCTCCTCTCTAAAATGCACCGCATCACATTATAGATGTGCTTAGTTGTCGAATGCTTTGTCAATTATTTTTGATTAGTGACTATTTATTTCTAGATATTTTCTCCTTTTTTAAAATGTTTTTTTTTAAAGATGTGTTGATGCCATCAAACACAAAATAAGCTCATATTTCCATTTTGTCCCACTTCTAACATCTAATATGTGTTTTAAAAAAGGAATTGCACTTATTTTATTCACATTTTAAACAGAAACCCAACTATTTGACAGGATTTAGAGTAAACACAACAAGCTGCTAACCAGTTCTTTGTTAGCTGAAATGACCTCATGCCATGCCGGCTCTCACCTGCTATCAGCACAGAAGCCTCTGTTGCTTCTCAATGCCATGTTTTTCCTACAAATTTCCATATCTCAGGCTGTGTCATCTGCTAAAGATGAATGCAAGGAGATGCAATCTTATAGCCCTAAAGGCCATGTTCAGACACTAAAATAAACTACCTACACACGCATGCACACACATGCACACACATGCACAAGACCATTGAAGTCATTGAGGCCCATCCAGTACATGCATGGACACAAAAGAGATGCAGTCACATGGGAGGAAAAAGAGCCGGATGTTTGACATATGGGAATTTGCTTTACCTGGAGTTCAAAAGTTCCTTATGCAGCACAAGGATCCAACACACAATTATAAAAAACACACACACACACACACACACACACACACACACACACACACAGAGTGGAATAAAGTTCAGGAATATATCATCATATTATTTAAAATGACTAGTGTGGTTTTATTATTCCTCAGAATTAGTAGTAGTGGTTCCACAGAGTGGTTTGCCAAACCATGTCGCTCTCCCGAGCCAGAATCCAGAAGCGGGCTGAAGGATTTCCTTACAGGATTAATAGAGAATAAATATAAACTTTAATGATGCAATGAAAATGCAGGTCAGACTCTAACAAGACAGGAGGACCGTGAGTGCAAATGTTTCAGCATCTTCAGGTTTGTGATGGTTCTGAGAGACATGGCTGCGGTTAAGTAAACAGCCGTCCTCATAAGGTGCAACATGACGTGATTACACACCGTTTGGCATGCAAGCAGAAAAAATGGCGACATCGGAAATGACTGTGGTTTACAGAGCTATACAGCAAAGACGTCATCACCAAAAACTAACAAACAACAGTCAAACCACATCAGCCTGTTTCTACTTTAACGGCGAATGTTTGACGCAAAGCGTGGGAAAACAGGAGAGGAGCTTAGATTTGTGAAACAGTGACGGATGGTTTCGGCTCTGCAGTGAGCTGAAAGTGAGCCGTCACAAACACGAGCACCGCTGCAGCTTCACTGCAAGAAAGGCTCCGGCTTCCCAGCCAGGAGTGGGAAAAATGTAACCAAGTAAAAGTATCTTTACTTGGCTTAATGTCTATTCAAGTAAAAGTACCCATCTAACAGTCTAATCAATAAAAGTACTGAATTTAAAATGTACTTTGAGTAAAAGTTACTTCATTTCTTGATGTAAAGGACGAGTTAATTCAAATTAATTTACCTTCATCCCCTCATGGATTGATGTATCATATATGATGCACTGTGTTTCTAAGACATGTTGCATCCCTTTATGGTGGAAACTTTACTCAAAGCCCATTGTTCCCCATATGATACTGGTTTCCTGCATCCTGGTAAATACCACAAAGCAGAGGTTACACAGTAATCATTTGGACCTAATACGTGGTAATAAATAGTAAATATAAGGGAATTTATTTTTACAGATTTTATCAAAGGATCAAATAAAGTTGTTAGATTTTAAAAACTGCTTTTTAAAGTCAGGCGTTTAAGAGCCCAAACAAAACCAAATCAAAGTTTTGACCACAGGGAAAACATTGAGCATGGCAGAGACATGAGATGAAGATTTTCTTTGCTTCCTGGCAATCCTCAGCATCAGCGTCCTCCATCTCTTGCTTGGCACTAGTATTCCCCCGTCTGTGCACGCCGTCGCCTTTCAGTGCATTTCCCTACAGCGGCGGTGGAACGAGCCCGGTGGACACGGACAATCTATGACGTTCGGCATGATGCCGGCTCAGGCTGATGTTTTGTCCCTGTGCCTAATTCTTTACTCTGTAACGACGTTTCCAATGTAGAGTCAAATAAAATACTTGGATCAACATGTACTTGAGTAAAAGTAAAATGACCCATTTAAAAAAATGACAAAAACAGCTCAGTTACAGTACTGTGTTGAAAGTGAATCCAAAATGAAACCCTGATAAATGTCTTCACATCAGTGATTATAAACGGTTTCATATGTCTGCATGGGGCAGGAGTTGATACGATTCATCGTGAACTATTTGAACATTGCATAATGTTTTATGTTGTAAAGAGAAAACAGACGACTGCCTCAAACTGCTGGAAAGATGAGGCATCACACACACACACACACACACACACACA
>JBAMIG010000016.1:2758923-2772345 GCA_037177335.1 Kiunga ballochi | reverse complement strand
GTAAAGAGAAAACAGACGACTGCCTCAAACTGCTGGAAAGATGAGGCATCACACACACACACACACACACACACACACACACACACACACACACACACACACACACACACACACACAGAGAGATAGAGAGAGTGATCCAAAACCTTTAGATCAAATACAGCTCATCTTGCACAAACATCAGTCAGGGATCTGGACTCTCCAGCAGTGGGTGGTCGTCCTGAGACCAGGACGGGTTTGTTTAAGTCCCTGACAAAGTGCGCAGTGTGAGTCAGGCCCGGTATCGCTGAACGCTCCTGACCAGGCAGCAACAAACTGCGCTGCTCGGATGTCTTTATTCGACATCAAAGCCTGGGCTGATGATTTTTCCATGAAAACAACTCTTTTCTCATTGATGTGTCGGTGTTTGCTGATGGTTTTTGCGTTTCTGTCATTCCCTTTTCTAGCCTGGGTTGTAGGGGGAGCTGTTCTTGTCTGACTTCCATCCCCCCCACCCACCTCCTGCAGCTTGTGATCCAGTCTGCTATGTGAAAAGAACCGATTGACATGTCTGATTGAGCTGCAGAAGCTTATCTGTGTTGCTCCTTCTGATTGGGTGTGAATGGAAGCGATTGTGTAAATGAGCATGTGAGCTATGATTTAAATGTTATTTATAAAACGCTTTACAGCAACCACAGATGCTGGATGGAGATAAAAGCGGGAATAAAGTGGAACAGCGGACTTCTGCAGACGCTTTTCCAGGTTAATGTGGTTTTTTTGCTGAACTTGGAGGAAGTTTTGGGCCGTGTGTGAGAAGTAAAGATAGCTGCATTTACAATATGTCTGATGAACTGGAATGAGAACAGGTAAAGTCCTCATGAGCAAAGGTTTTACTGGCTACAGAGGCAAAAAGGAAGCGTTGTTTTAAATGTCACAGGTCCGATTCCCCAGGGTTCTGATGGAAAACCTACCGCTTTCCAGTAATTTCCCATCAGACCCAGTAAATATTTTATTTTATTTATAATGTTGTTCTTGTAATAAATTTATCTACTTCTTTATTTCTTTAGACACTTTTATATATTTCTACTGCTTCTTTAACTTAACTGAGATCTATGAAACATCAGAAACAAATCCACACAGATAATAAACATGATTTTGAGATAAAAATATCAGAAAATTAAATGTTTAAATAAAACATTTTTGGTATATTGGTGCAGATTTGCTGGTTTTAACTCCTCTGTTTGTAAAATACCTGCATAAACATGCAATAATCAGTAGTTTGTAAATGCATGACAGACGCAGGAACTTTGACTAAACACAAAGTAAATATTTTGTTAGATTTGGTTATTTAATATTTAGTGTTTCTGTATCGTAATGACCCCTCACCTCTCCTATGAGTTGATCAAAGTAAGGAAATTTTATTCCATTGAGTTTTAGGCATATTTTTTTTACACTGTTTACAAACCTTAAAGTGTCGACCTAAGTACAAGCCAAGCATGAGGTAGCTCCTCTTATGCCCTCTGTCCAGCAGCTTCATGCTTTGCTGCAAACACCCAGAAAATGCAGCTGGAGGTCCAGTGAGGGAGCAAATACAATCACCTCCAACTGGATAAAACATGCATCCTCTGAGCTTTTCCTACAGCTTCGAACTTTCCCTGTAAATGTTATGGATAGATCTGTGACAACAAACCGTTCAGTCCTTTAATGGCTAACTCTTAACTGTTCTGGTTCTACTGGAGGCGTCTTCCTTTTAAGGAGGAGCATCTTCTTCACAGCCACCATGAACAAGAGAGAACGTCCATTTATAAACAGGTTTTAAATAAACAAAACGCTGCATTAGGAATCACTTTGATAGAACTGGATGATGAGACTTTATGTGCACGGCCGTGGATTCAGCACCTCCTTCTCCTGGAGCATCATCAGTTCACACATGGGGAGGTTGCTGTGAGCCTTATGCAAAAACCAAAACACTTGTGAACCCGGTTGTGACTCCTTGAATGCAAACGCTATGCTGTGGAATAAGTGGGAGTAAAGAGTGAGAGTGACAGAGGTAAAGAGGGAAAAAGAGGAACGAGGGGAGCAGGCTGTGGCGGTGCTGTGTTCAAGCGTCTAATGACAGAGTACAGAGTTGTGGCCCTACAGGTCTAAGCCCGATTCGCTCTGCTCTATCATTTCTAGCACACTGGAACCATTACAGCGACACACCACATGTCTGAAGGAGGGACGGGGTATGGCAGAGGTAGCAAACTGGCATTGAAAACAGGTGCTTCAGCAGCTTTACCTTCAAAATGCAGAACGACAACAGGAAGTCGCTCTAAAACTAATCATTAAGTATGAATGTCCTCAGGAGTGGAAGTTCAGAGGAACGGTTTCTTAATAGAAGTTGTGTGACTAATGCTATAACTCACTTCTAATTATTAACCTGGATTTCAGCTCCTCTGCTCTTTAATATTTAATGCTACAAACAGCTTTTAGAGATAAAAAGCTGTGGAGAAAATCTCTTCTGAAACTTAATTTATGAAAAAAAAAAGTCAACTAGCACTAAATGAGACGAATAGGACTCCATATTTACCGGATCTCGCACCGTGTAACCGTTTCCTGTTTCCCAAAATCATGACTGCACGGGACGCAACTGCTTGGGTTTGATTACAGGGAAAGGCAGTTACTGCACAGTTTTCATGCGAGAAATGTGCAGAAGAGGAATACACTCCATGTGCAAATCTTTTTTCCACTCTACATCCATGTTTGGATATATTTTACTGCACTACACCTGATTAGATGCCACATTGCTCCACAATTTCATGGGTCAGACACTTCATTAGTGTCTGACACGTGAATAAAATCAGCTTTTTCATCATTTTTACACCATAAAAACCCAACAAGAAGAATTTACAAACACAAATGCCTTCCCAAACTAAACTGTACTTGGTGCATTTTAAGTTGATCTATTTAAAAACTATCATATCCATTAATCAGCTGAGAAAATACTAAACTTAACAGGATGTGATTTAGCTGCGTTAAAAATCTCCCAGACGCTTCAATGGTGTATTACGCCTTCAAACATAAGCACAGCATTTGCTCTAAATATTGTTTACCTGCGTTTGAGGCTGCATATTTAAGTCTAATTGTGTGTAAATAATTGCTGTATATGTGAGTGTGAGTGTGTGTGTGTGATTGTCGGGTGTGCGCCTCTGGCTGAGCGGCAACTGAGTTGGTTGGAGGAGGGAAGGGTGCGGCTCTGCTGAGTATCCATTACTCACATCAGCTTTTTGATGTGGGGGCAGTGGTGGAAGGGAATGGGAGGTGGGGGCATGTACTGTATGGAAAGGAAGGAGGGGGAGGAGAAGTGTGGAGGGGGAGAGAGAGAGAGAGAGAGAGAGAGGGGGGGGGTGGGGGTGGGGGGAGGGAGACAAGTCAGGACAGGTGAGCAGATTCAACCACTCAGGAAAGGTTTAGGACCTGAAGGGGTGGGCCTGAATTCGTCTCCTGCTTTTACCTCATGATCATCCTGATGCGTGCACACACACACACACACGCACACACACACACACACGCGCACACACACACAGACACACACACGCTTATATATTGAAACATTAAATCCAGTAGTTGGGCTTGGTGATATTTTTCTAACAGAAGAGAAAGGAAAAAGTTATGAACCTGGTCTGCCTGAAGGTAAGAAAGGTCATTTAGACACAGCCTCACCCTCCAGCCCCCCCACCACCAACACACACACACACACACACACCTCATTAGCAGCCGCTTTGACACACATTTGAAATGCAAAGCAAAAGGTGACAGAGAAAGACCGATGTCATCTGATATACTATCACTTGCTAAACGCATCATTGAAGCATCAAAAGAGCTGAGCAGCGACTGCCCGATGCCCCGGAGGCTGGTGGTGTGGGCAGATCTCATTGATGTGTCTGCCAGTGACAGAAGCGGTGATGATGGACAGGAGGGACTCCAAATACTGCCATGTCCTCACCGTGCCACCATACAAATCCCTCCTTTAACTCAGCGAGCCCAGCAGCGGGTACTGGGAGTCCTACCGGAGCCAGTAAAAACAGCCCCTAGCTGCACTGAAAACATGCAGCGGAAAGCAGATGCTAAACCTGTGCATGTATAAATCATGTGCAGATTTTAATCACTCCACAAGAAATCAGGAAAATATTCATGCAAATCATGAAAGCCACATGTCATTCAATTCAGCAGCAATGGGGGGCAGCAAAGGTGTGGAGTTTCAACAGAAACAATACATATTCAGTGCACCTAATTTAATGGTTTTAATAAGTACATTAGTATTAATTCTTTGGTTTTTATTACTTAATAAAACTAGAAAAGACTCACAACTGTCTCAGTCCACACATTTCTACATTAAAATAGCTGAATGAGCCACATCACGCTGGTTTATGACTGGTTTATTTATATAAACAAACATTTTTGTGCATCCTCATGATTTCTTCAAAATAATACAATCTTTACCCTCCACAATCGTACATTTGGCTTCAAGCTTTTAGGATCAATAACACTGATTACCGCTCCACTCAACAAGCACTAAATGAGCATCAGGAGGAATTCATCAGCCCTAAGCATCATGATACACAGGATTACAGGTGCAGTTATAAGAAGTGAGATGCTGGGAGGAACATCTCCACCTCTGACACACTCATTCCCTCAAACACATTTTTAAACCCCTTTCCTGTAAAAGTTCCCACATAAGACGTGAACTAAGAGGAAACTGTCAGGCAGCTCTGTGCGCACCGTATGGATGACGGAGAATAACTAGAAGAGGTTGAGAAAGAGTCTTTCCTCATTTCTTTGCGGCTTGCTTTTACCAATGGGCGTCAACATAAAGACTCAGGGGAAGCCAATTAGAGGGCCTTTCCCGTTCTTTTTAAGAGGCAGATAATGTTCTTGTTTTCATAAAGCATCCTGTTATTTAATCAGGGCTGTAAGTGAGAGCCTGACACCCCTCCTACAGAGTAGAGCGGCCTCCCTCCCTCCCATCATTCCTGTCCTGAGCCCTCCATCTCATTCAACAGCTCTTGTAAGCCTCCAGGAATTCATTCTTGGAACAAGCAGTGCAGAAAGCCATGCCTCTCTGCAGAGCAAACACACGTACGCACACTCATAGCAGCACCATAACTGAACACACACGCTGCCTGTAAATAACACACTTGCATACAAATTATTCTACAAACATAAACACATCATTTTGCTTGTGATAACTTTGCTTTTTTAAGGGAATTTTAACTGATGCTTTAATGCACACTTTTCCTAACACAAACAGTATCACAACTATTAGACCACAGAAGCATCTGGACTACCTTACAGATGTTATATGTGCAGAAACAGGCGAGCTTTGTGTTGCTGAAATAAGCAATACGTTCACAAAGTGTTCTTTTAAAGCATCTTTTGAGAATAAATGGTCCATGAACCTCGTGTGGTTTGATGTTACCTGCCATGGATATGGCATCAAACTCAGATTTAGCCTTTTAGAACAGAAAAGGAATCTCAGTTTCAACCTTTTTTTAATGGTTTTCCAGTTTTTTTTTTTTGTTGTAAACTCTTGAGAATCTGTGCACTTTATTAGATTAAGTTGCAAAATAAAGGTTTAATGACAACTGCATCTGTTTACAGATAAACTTGGCCAGTGGTGTATGCTATCGTGTGAAGGAAGTCTTCTTTTTCATTTAGTTTTGCAGCATTTATTAATAGAAAAAAAAGAGTAGATAAATTCAATCTGCATCTGCAGTGAGACATCTAAAGGTTTTCTGAAACGGTCACAGAAAATGAATGGATGGAACAGAAGCAGCTCCATTTTCTACATACCTTATGGTTCACAGGGGAGGCTGACTGCATCTTAGACTGGTTGCCAACTGTGCCAGCACTCCTACTGTTAATATAAGATCTAGCAATAGATTTCAAGATGAAGTCAGAGTATCCAGAGAGAACAGAAAAGACCCCACAGCAAAACACCAACATGCAGCCCTCAAAATAAGCTGCAGGTATCATGAACTTCCCTTATAATGACCAAGAATAGTTGTTTCATTTCAGGAGCTTCACAATTTTGGATACAATTAAGAGGCGCAATTTTCTACTTTAAAACTCTGCACATGATGCACAGATGTTTATTATGCCCAGCCCTGGAGTAATCAATGCCCTGCAGTGACCAAAGACCCGAGAAACTGCACAGCACAACTGTTTTCCAGGCTGTGGCATCCTGTAACAGCTGCAGTTTGCTTTACAGCACAACATCCCACGCCAGCAACTGGATATTGACACACTGGTTGTTTAACATGTCCGAGTAAAGAAAGAGAGAAAGTACAGAGTAAGAGATTTGATAAGAGACTGATGTTTAGTGGCTGGAGAGAGCTCAGAGAAGAGACAGGATGCAGGATGCTGCAGGTCAGAATTTAGTAAGAAAATGTGGAAATGTTTCGTAATGCGGCTTTTAAAAGGCATGACGTGAAGCCACCATAAAAGAGAATAGAAAGATATAATTACTGAAAACATGAAAAGACTGAATTACAGGACAAGTGAAACGTTTGGACACACCTTCCCGTTTAGTTTTAATGGGTAGGTGTGTCCAAACTTTTGACTGGTAGAGAGTGTTGAGAAAACTGTTAATGACACACAGTTCATTCAGAGTGTACCGCCTCACCTTTTACCATCACATTATAAAACCAGAAGCGATCCAGTGAGTGATCCTCGCTCTAAATGTTTTAGCTTTGCAACCGTTTGCAGTAAATGACTTTATTCGCCTTGTACACTTCTTTGTCTTCCATGGACACACCCCTCAGAATTACAGAGCACAGTGAAGTGCTTATTTTCCCCAGTAATATCCCATTACATCCCAGTAATTCTATATAACTGGCCAACCCTACAAACCCTTTAAATTTGGAAGTTTATCAGAGGCGCTATGGGAGCATGTGTAGCAGAATATATTACCAGTATCATGAGCGTAAGCGTTCCCTTTGAACATGTGGGTCAAATGAAGTGTACTCGATGACTTATAGTGCGATCTCTTCCTGACAGTCATGCCTGCATGCTGCAGATGATTCAGTATGCAGAAGCACGTCTGGCCTTCAACCAGCCTCATCAAACTCAGAGCTCTGCTTCTGGCTTATAAAACAATAACTCAAACGGCTCCTGTATACCTTCACTCTTTAATCCAGAGCTACGCTCCAATCCGCAGCGTGCTTTTCTACCTTTAACCCAACTTCTGCACTGAGCTTCACATTTTGAAAAAGCAGTACTTATGCACAATATTGTGTCATGAAATTATGTTTTCATAATTAAACTAAGGGGCTATTGTAGGGAGGGGGCGCACTACACTGGAGCACCTGCGTTCAACTGGACTCCTAGATGTCTGACTGCAACTTAATCATGATGTCTGCTTGATTTCCTGCTTGCGTTGTTCTTACGCTCAGACAAAAAGTCGCTTTGGAGGAAATAGAAATAGATTATTGTATCCCAGTAAACTGTAGAGCCTCAGGGCCCACCCTGTGAATGTATTTTGTCAAACCCTTGTTAAATGAAAGAGGGGCACACTTGGCACAGGCTTACCTGAGTCACAGTTAAACAGGCTCACAATGCAGAAGAGAAACCAGAAGTCACTCCCCCCCCCCCGCCTGCAGTCTCAGGCTCACAGGACATGTTTGCTAGTTTGATCTAAACCGGCTGAAGTTATCGGTCCACTCCCCACCTTACCCTCAGCGGCAGTGTGCCCTTAACCAAGCCCAAGGGGAGCCGGACAAAAAAATAAGAACGAAACAGTTAAAGGGACACAGAGAGAGAAAGAGTGGGACAATGCAGGGTGAAGAGGACACAAGGAAATGTCTTTTTATATGGGAATGTTTCACTTAATCTCATAAAGGCAGTGTGAAAAGCTCCATCTGTTTGCTGAGCAGTTCAAAAGAGCCTCCACATGCCTCCGCTTGCTGCTATATAAAAACAACATTCTAATGCAGATCTTAAAGAGGGCCAGCGGCTCAGCCTGCACAATGAGAAAAGGGATGTGCCAGACATGCTGATGGAGGTTGGGCGGGTGGAAAGAGAATTAAGTGGGAATGCGAGCGGCAAAAAGGACTGAGGCAAAAGTCATGACAGAGTCTAATCAAAGCAACACATTTAGCTGTCAACAGTGCTGTTTGCGACCAAGTCGACCTGACCTTGAGACAGACAGACTGACTGACTAACTGGCAGGACTGGCACGGGTCACCTACTGGCCTCGCCTGCCACTCCCCTGAAACAACCCATTTAACTCTCCGCCTCCCCGACTCCCCTTTTCTGCCTCTTCATGTTTCACCATGAGACTTCCCATTTGCTTTTGTCATTAATAGAAGAATGTCCTGGCAAGAATGACAGCTTGTGGTTTAGTGTGGCTCCTCTGCAGAGAATCAAGGACAGCACCTTTATATTAAGGGCCTTTGAAGATAAAACTGGGCTTTCCCCCCCTTTCCAATAAAACCATCTCCAACAGGCACCAGAATCATCTATCTCCATGTGAGGAAGCGGAAAAAAAAAACATCACAGATCTCTCAAAAATATATAATCACAGAGGACTTCTTTGATCCATTCAAACATTAGGAACCAGTGGTCCATTAAGACTCCAGTGTCATGCCTGTGTAGTCTGGTTTTCCTGCACTGGTGCCTCTGCGCACCTCCAGGCTTCATCTCAGCGCAGTTGAGGCAAGACTGGGCCTATCTGCAAAGCTATTTTGACGAGCCACCCCTCTAAAAATCTCCAGGGTTCAAACTGTTGGAGGATCAAAGGACTAATACTGCAGTAATAATAAATTACTGCCCTATGAACGCCTCATTCATCAGGGAGAGGCAGTGATATAGTACACTTGTAACTGCAGGGCCATTAAGCTCTCATCATGTGATCCTATTTGCCATCCCAGTGTGGAAAAACATCTTCAGCTCTGCATGCTGAGGAAGGATGAGGGATGAACTCCTGGCCTGAGTGTCAATAATCTAAATGGTAACTGAGCATTGACACTATAACCAAATCTCCAGTACTGTAAATATTTTGGCACTTCATCTCAACCACGCCGGCACTTCCCTTCTCAGCTAGCTGCAAGCCGAACGTGTCTCACAAACGGTTGACATGGAGGCATTCTCACAACAACAACAACAAAACTGGCTGTGACTCCTTCTCAAGCATGACACGGCATCCTATTTTTAGCCGCTTTTCCTCAGATCCTCTGTGCGAAGTGCCAACGACTGTGATGAAACCCTGACCCGCGCACCTCCCTTTGAAGGGAAAAGTGAGGGATGCATTGGTCTAATATGAATGCCTCCAGATGCATTCCCTTCTAAATAGCAGAAGCCCTGCAGACTGTGGGGCATTTCCCTCAGGTGACAGATAAACAGCCTAGCATGCTGGGATGATCATAAAGCAACAGAACAATGTGAAAGCATTTAAATGGTCAAAAACACTAAATGTTAAAGGAGAAATTATCTCTTTTTTTTCTTTATTTTTATAGGAAAACATATTAGTTGCCGTAATGAATTAATAAAGTCCAGCTGTTGGGATAAGGTTGTCCCTCTTAGTGAATTAGCTTGTGTTAGAGGTTATTAGAGGGAAAGTAAATATTAAAACAACAAGACAGACTCATAAAACTCTCATTAGTTCCCTGAATTTGATGCAACAGGTTAAAAAATTACAGTGAGACATATAAGGGACCTGTTATGTGTACAGTAAACAACTTCCTGTTTAGCTACAAACAAAAATAAAATGAACAGGAAGTTTGTTGCTGTAGATGAAACAGATGATTTTGCCTATTTAACAAATTGAACATCTGGTTTCTACAGAAGTTTATGAGATGGGCTTTATAACAATCGTATTGAAGCAATTTGTACGTATTTTTACTCCTTTTTATGTCATTATGAGTTCAGTCTAAATACAAATGGGGAAAACTTTACAAGCATATATCCACAATGTACTAAACAGTGGAGTAGGTTCTTGTAAATCCCAAAATAAGTCGATACAAGGTTTGTCTCGTGGATCACAGGATCCGTTTGGTCTCAAAATGCAAAACGGATCATGTGACATGAGAATTAGCATTTTCTACCACCGACCACAATTCACATATCAGCTTTTTGTGCATGTTGACTTTTTCATTTTGCATAAAAAAACATGTTTTCTAAATGACCAACTCATTTCAAGTCATCCCTAACCACTCTAGTTTAGATCACACACTTTTTCCAGCAAATCTGTGAGTCAGACTCAGAGTTGCTGCTTGTGTGCTGCTCAGTATGCGTTCACTCAGCTACATAGAAATAAAAAAGAAAAAGAATTATTTTGTTAACACATGTAAACAAGCAAACCATGGCTCCTGCATGTACATGCCAAACCAATCTCTAAGACATGTAAGATCTGAATGTATTTTTGTTAGTTATTGTGACTGCATTGCAGTGTCCTCCTGGATGTAACTACAGATAATCATCACTTTCAATGAGACCAGTGCTGCTGTTAGTTTGGAGTTAGTTTAACCTGTAAGCCATGAAGCAGCCTCTTTCATTTCTACAGCTTAAAGTGCCATCGTCATGGTCCCAGCAACATTTATAGATTCATTAAATTGCAATGAAACTAGACAAATATTTGCCTCAGTTTTTATCTTCTTTTTGTAACTATGCAGAATAAAGCAGCATGACAGAACTTTGGCTAATTCATCTTGCATCCTTCACCAGAAAATCAGACTAATATGCTAACTCTTTGACTAATTTGATAGTCAGTAAGCTAACAAAAGGTAGCATGTTTATACCCATTAAATCTGTCTGTTAAGTAAAGCTGCAGATAAAACATTGACCCAGATGCCACTTCCCATTTTTTTAAATTAAAAGAACAGTTAAAATATCCACCAGGGCATGGTAAGAGGACAAACTTTGCAATCCACACACATATACAAGCAGGTGATAGTCCAGCTATTTCTATTTTGAAGAGGCACTTCCCACTTGGCAGCACTGTAGACATCTCACTGTTTGTGTCCAAAATGTTTGCGGTAATGGTGACGACAAACTCTGCTTGGACTGCCTAAGAGGAGAAACCTGCACGGCCGCAAATACCTACAGTAGCCGCACAGCTGCTACACAACCAGAGCGTCGTTTCAGAGAGGGGAAAGGAAAATGGCACATCAGAAATGTGAGAAAGGGAGAGCAACAAGCTGCTAATCGCCAGCCACCGAGGAGAGGGAGCCAGCATCTGAACACATGGCCTCTCAAAGCAAACAGCACATCTTCCAGATTCATGTATGTGTTGGAAAGCGAGTCCGCTGTGCCATCAGCTCAGAGTCAATGTTTAGCTTAGCAACGCTGGCATCAGGAGGGAAATCTACAAGACATGGCAGGATGAGTGGGGAGAGTGCAGCAGAGACCTTCTGCAAATCACTCACACCTTGTTGGGAATAGTGATGACAGCGCTGGACAGTGCTGAACGTCAACAATGCTGCAGGTCAAGGTGACGTGCTAAGCTGCGACCTGCAGGCCTGTCAAGCCTCCGACTTTCACAGAGGAGCTCAAATACTCCTGGCATTTAACAGACTCAAGGGTGTCTGAGTTATATTAATAACCTGCTAGTGCTTTCTGGGTGCACCGTGGGTTGACTCGTAGGTGTGTTTGGCAAACACCCCGCATCTAAACTGATACAAACTATTCATGTTTTATGTATATAAATGTAAAGAGGTTAAAAAAGCAATTCAATATGGAGCCAACCTCTCTCCAGAGCCAAAAGGGCCATGCTATGCTTTTGTATAAAAACACCCACTTTAAACCCGTGTGTTTTCTTTTTGTGTCTCCCAGGCCACCAAAATAACTCTTCTATAAACCACACTTGACTATGCAACGCAAAAAGACACCGCTTGTTTTTGAAGTGGTGCCAAAAAGAGGAATGCACTTCCCACTAAGTAGGAAAACCTGAAGTACACTTCTCGTTGTTGGGCTGCTCTCTAAGCAAATCTCTCTGTGAAAGGTCTCCCCCACCAACAAAACATTGCCCCAATGCTTGGTAATCCCCCTCCCACCTTGTGCAGACCTGCTATTAAAACAACACCGTTGTACAGTGCAGTTACCGCTACACCCACCACGGCTGTGAACTTCCATTGCCCCATTCTGGAAATTTCTCTCAAGAAGTCAGACCTTAGTAGGTTAATGTGGGGATAATGTTCCACAAGCTGCCTCCATCACCTCCAGTCAACAATCAGGAATGCCCACCTCACTATGGTGGCTTAAGCTTGGAAAAAAACTCTCACAGTTTAGAAATCAGAGAATACGCTCTCCTGTTAAAATGTATCTTCTCCTAAATTATATCTTTACCATATCATGTGGCTAAGTTGCTGCTTTATGAGGAGTAATAGATTATATGAACAGATAAACAGGTAACTACAAAGTGAAATCCATAAGAAGAGATACAAAGGAGAGCCAGCTAATGACTGCGATTGTTGCTAGCTCTCCTGCAACCCTGAATTAGATTAAGACGTATAGAAAATGGATGGATGTGGAAAAACACAGAAATGTTACACTTCAAATACTGTATGAAATATAAATGCACTAAAAGTGATAAAGGATTTAGAGGGAAGGTGTGTCTACACTACAAATAAAAGTATAATGTTGCTTTTCTCATCTCCAGAGGGAAATTTAGGTTTCCAGTACAGCCAAAACCAACTTTAACACAAAGTAGACATATACAGGTAAATGACCTTCTGAGGTGCTGCTAGCCTAAAGCGGGGCACCTTTCCAAAGCAGGGGGCAGAGCACAACAAATGGGTAGTAAGAGGAGTATAGTATGATACTACACTCCTCTTACTACTAGTATTCCTGCTCTGCACCAGTGAAGGGAGCAAGACAGCAATGCTTAGAAGAAATGTTGAAAGCAACCATTTTAAATGAGAATTAACATTAGCATTAGCACTATTTAGCAACTCTTCTCCTATGCTAGCTATCCAGTTGCTAATGCTAATCTCAAACTTAAATTTGCCATTAATGTCATCTGTAAAGAAAAAATAAAACATTTTTTATCATTTAATGTTGTAATGTTTTATTCTTATTAGCCACTAGTGGCGCTGTCACCAAGGAGTGGACATGTAGAAGAAGAAGTGTGTTATCAGTAACAACAATAAAGTTGTAGTGTTCTTCTTCCTCCTGCACCGCATGTTAGCGGTATGTTTGGTTGCTGTTGTGGAAGCAATAAATGATGAGTAACTACAAGCGTGTCAAGTTACTACATAAATGGCGACGAGGATGAACGGGAAAACGCCGTAGATGTTTCAGAAACTGGAGTTGCACGTTTAAGGTGGACTTTGCGGTCGTAAGTCCCTGCCAAGAGAAAGAAAAAAAACTGGAAAATGGCGGCCTCCATGGTAGGGAGCACAGCCCCTTTTGATAACCAGTCCCAATCGTGGGAAGAATATGTGGAAGTCCTGAACCATTTTTTTGAGG
>JBAMIG010000016.1:2736137-2758912 GCA_037177335.1 Kiunga ballochi | reverse complement strand
GCATGTTAGCGGTATGTTTGGTTGCTGTTGTGGAAGCAATAAATGATGAGTAACTACAAGCGTGTCAAGTTACTACAAATGTATTTAATATACTTTCCACATATACTTTCTACAAACGTTTTATAAGGTAAATACTTAAACAATTACAATATAATGGAAAAGCTGAGTTTATTTTTCATGTCTACATCTAAAAATCAATCCTAATGGCTTCAACATCCAATTAGCAAAAAAATATATTTTGAGTTTGGTTTACTGCACACCATACACTCATATTTGACCTAAATGGATATAAACATTAACAAATAAATACATAAAGCTCACATTAAGGCTAACTCTTAAAAAAAAAGAAAAAAATACAGGAGAGCCAATAGCAGCTCTCGTTGGGGAGGGGTGGGGTTGTGATTCTACTTGTGTAGGTGGATAAAGGGAGACTGACAAAGGTGCCCTTTGTGTGGTTTTATTAAAAACCGTGAGTGTTTGATTTTTGCATCATCATGAAAAGAAGCGGAGAAAGAGGACACGGCTCAGGAAAATACCTCCGCTGTCTGAACACCATCTGTCTGAAAACACAAAATAACCTGAACAATCACAGAAGACACGCTAATCAAACTACAAATCACATTATGGGTACAGTAAGAGCCGCAGCAAATGTACTGACTGAAGAGAGCAGTCATTAGGATGCAAAGTCAAACACTTCCTACTGAGTTATCTTCAGATTAATGTGGTGAATAACATGGCCTCATGTCAGCGCTGGGAAAATGGGAAGGAAAAACGGCTTCTGCTGGTTAATCTGTAACCGCTGCTGTTTCAAAACACTTGGAAAGACATGCAATGTCAAAGAGGCAGGAGATAAATCTGTGAAACACATTCAGAACAGAAGCACTCTGTACAGAATGAACAAGAGCTCTCTTATATTCAGCAGGATTTTTGAACAAAAAAGGCCATTAAAAGATGACCTGATTTACAAAAGCAGAAATATACATTTTTGTTTCCATCTGATATTTCAGAATCACTAAAAAAAAGAATAAAATACCTGCAAGCAGAAGTGTGGGGGACCTTAAAGGCTCTGCAATTAGTGCTTAGATACTCTGGCACGTATCAGTGCTTGTAAATTCCTTTCCTATCTGCTTAAGAGCTTGTCGGTTATTGTTTTGGGACTCTTCATCCATTCATCCTGCAAAACGCCTCCATGTATCTGCGCTACTGCTGCAGTGAGAGAGTACTCTCCTAACTCATCCTTCAGTTTTGAAGAACTTTACTGATTTTAACACAGGAAATACATTGCATTTACGTAATTCCTCTTTAGCATGCCTCCACACTCTGTAACTTAATACTTTACAAGCATTTTCCAGATGCATGCCTGCCCGTTAAAAGCTAATTATGCATTGTTTTTAAAAGGTATTGCAGAATGATTAAAGGTGTACAATCCAGGTGGTAGAAAGTAGAAGTCCTGCCAGGTTTTTGGATCTACCTGTACATTTAGAACAGGTGTTTTCACTAACAGGCTTGTTTACCTGCAGATGAACTGTGCTCATTAAATTCAGCTGGTTTGGTGACTGGTTGGAACAGCTGCAAGGCAGGATTCCTACTTTCTGGACTGGGAATGTAAAAAGATAAAGATAAACCAATCAAAGTGCCGATGAGAAATCAAAATGACCAAAAAGCAGCTAAACTGACCCCATGTGGATTTAGTACTTTTTAAACAGTATATATAAAGTTTATCGGAAACTAAAACTAAATCTGATGGTGGGTGTGTGTGTGTGTGTGTCTGTGTGTGTGTGTGTCTGTGCTTCAAAAATATTGAGGGGAAAAAGCTGCACACCCGGGTTAAGATGTAAACGGTCCCTGCTCGGTCATGCAAACGAGTTTGACTTGCAGAAAGAGAGAGAGTCTTATTTTTCTCCCTTTGAAGGGAGCCATGCAGCTTTCTGGCACATGCAGGCACATCAGGAATTTTTCGGGAGAGAAATCAAAGCAAATCCTGAAGTCCGCTCACACTGACGCACTTCATACCAGCCAAAATGTCCATTGTGTTCCTGCTGCTTTTTGCATTTACTCTCAAGAAGCTGAGATATCCTCCTTTTTCCAGATGTTCTCCCTATGTTCCTCCTCTCTGACTTGTCTCAGATGAGCTGGAGACATTGGAAGGAATGCCGAAAGGCAGCTGCCATTTCATTTTCAGCTTTGCTTTAAAAAAAAAAATCATGGCCTGAGGTCTCTGTCACCCCCTACGAACAATAAGATACAAGGAGACAAAAACACTGACATGTGGATCATGATTTATTCCTCCCTGAACAGGCTTCTCCTGCTCTCAACCACTTCCTGTCACTGGGAACACTCTCCCTGCTTTGAAAGCTATACCCCAGTAGAAGACCGATATAACCATTAAGAGCACATTTTATGAGTTGCTACTTATTTTCTTATTTAATGGAGCGAAGCCTGCAGGCTAGTTCAGCCGGTCAACTCGAGTCGCGCTACGCCTCCACAAACCATCAACCTGAAATTCTATTTAAGTCCATATAAGTTGTGAAACTTTCCTCTTCACATCCTGCTGCTTCCTTCCAACTCCTAAGCGACCCCCTCCCCACCCATCCCTCGGGCTCTGTGGGATAAATGTGGAGCCTAAACATCAATATATTGTTGAGTTGTCCCATTAGCATTTAGCCCGTTAGCCGCATATGCATTTGAACCTCTAAAGTAAATATTGTGCACAAACAGTGATGTGTTTCGCATCAACCACAGAAACCTGAATGATCCCGTGGACTTCAAACCTGCCGCTTTGATTAATAATCAGTTTCTAATTCTTTCTTTGATGGTGTCTCCTTCCAAAACACGCGGTAGCCATGGCAACAGCAGCACGCATCCCCTTTTTCTTCATCTGTATCTCTAAGCGTTGCCCTGGAGGAAGGCAAGTTGCTGCGATCACCAACCTGAAGGTAAATTATTCATGTTCCAGGAAAAAAAAAACTAATTTATTTCTTGGATTGTTTCCAGGATCTGATGTGTGTCACAATAAACTGTAAAAGAGTCAAACGAGCAACTAATTTTGGAAATGTTCAAACATGACACAGAAAAACCAGGCAGCGTTTTGATTTAACTGTTTGACAACCCAAGTCACGCCGCAGTATTTCAGCTGTAGTTGCCGTGACGACGATCAAAGCGGCGTTTTGCGTGAAAACACGACAAACGGATCAAATTTCTGAACTTCCCCGCTTCGGTTTCAGAAAAACAAAAAGCAGCTGAAAGGTTTTGTAACCAGCTTGAACCTACAGAAGGATAAAGAAATAACTGGCTGTGATTTTATGTCCGGTAACAAACCCAAACATAACGCACGGCGATGCATCGCCGATTAGATCACGGTGTATGCGAGTCCCACCTGCACAGACACAAGTATGTAAACATCCAGATTCCTTTGTGATGAATAAACACACATATGTTCTATATTTCTTTCTACGCAGGTATCCCTCATTGAGTTAATGTCGTGGTCCTTCCTGCTGTCGCATCACACATCTGGGAGATGGGACTGAATTAAAAAGAGATTCTATATGATCCACTGGTTTTCTTAGCTAACCGATAACGACCCAACAGAATCAGGGCAGCGCAGTGGTGTGGTGGTCCAGCATGACCTCACAGGGAGAACATCGCTGGTTCGAGCCTCGGCACTTTTTCTCTTAGCGTGGGTTCTCTCTGGCTTCCTCCCACTGTTAAACTGGAGCTAATCCCAGCTATCAGTCAGGCTGTGACTTTGTTTGTACACTGGAGGTTAAAATCCAGAAGTAAATTCAACTGGAACATTGTAGGAAATTTATTTAGGATGTAATAACATAAAATCCAGGCTAAAAATTTTCATAGTGGAGTCAATGCAGGTAAATATATCAAGAATCCACCAGAATCCACTGGTCATCAATGTTAAAATGGCTCCAAATTCACAGTAGAAAAGCCTTAAACATAGAAGAGCTTCTGCTGATTTCCAGAAATAACCCTGTGGCAATAAATGGCAGGAAGAGTAAACTATCTCTTTCATGCTCACGGTTCATTTCTAACAACAATGTGGTCACATGAGGAGACATCAGCTCATTTCTTTTAGTTTAAGTGAAATACAGCTTTTCACCACAAAACTAAGACGTAATTTATAAATCTGGGATTTTATTGCTACCTTCTGGCTGCCGGATCTCACAGGTGTTTCTGCCACAGTGATGGTACAGAACGCTGCTGTTTGTGAGGTTTGAAGTGGACAGAGCTCTGTTCGTGCTTTTTTTTACATCTCCATATCACTGCTTGGGGTTTGAAGTGAGTTTTGTTCGACTGCCAAAGGAGTTTCAGCTGAGTTACTACATGTCATTTTCCTGCACTGCATGCTGGAATTACTGCTTTCTAGTGATTGCATACATCTGCTCTGCTGCCTGTACCGGCAGTTTTTGCCCTTTTAAAAGGAAATATATTGTAATTTTAGGGATTTATAGTCAAATATTCCACAAATAGCGTTAAACCAGACATGCATGCTTCTGTCTGTTATCTAAGTAATCAGCTTAATTTATGTTCTTTGCCTTTTTATTCTTGTCACCAACTCTGTGAAATTTTAAATAGTTTTGGAAATTTGCACTTAAAATAATGTGATCCAGTAACACACACGCTCACACATTATACACACACAACACACACAAAACATGAAAGCTCAAGTGAAAGAAAACAGGATTAGCGCACAATCGGACCAAAATGCCTTTTCATCTGAGCAGAATCAATCAGAGAGGCTCTGCATGGGAGTCAACAAG
The DNA here is from genome assembly GCA_037177335.1 of Kiunga ballochi. Taxonomy (NCBI): domain Eukaryota; kingdom Metazoa; phylum Chordata; class Actinopteri; order Atheriniformes; family Pseudomugilidae; genus Kiunga; species Kiunga ballochi. The sequence goes on along the minus strand of JBAMIG010000016.1, from coordinate 2,754,140 downwards.
TTCAGACATGGACCAAAGACTCAATCACTGCAGGAGCTGCTTTTCCCCAAATGAATTCAAATTCAGCCGAAAACGTGCAGATTGGAGCATTTCTTCAAAGGAAAGTCAGAGTCGTGCAACTGTCACAGCACAAATGCTTTCTTCTTCTTAAGTCATGTGTCGCTTAGCAGCCTAAAGCCTGAGAACCTTTCCAGAGCCTCAGCGTCCACCGGCAAGCCAGCCGGGAACGTCGGGAGCGGACGGATCCCTTCCACTGCATGCTGGCAGAGAGACGCCCGTGGCCTCTGCTTGTGTTGTGTTGTGTAATGACGCGAAACCACAGGAAGGTTTTGATTCAAGCATTTGCAAAGAGAGGACTGCTCTGGAAGCACAAACTGATGGAAGCAGCCGTACACCACTGGGAGGAAAAAAGGGAATTTCTTATCATCAATTCAGGTTAATTTAGCAGAAGTGCTACTGAAACCATTTTTACACTTTCAATCCTCAACACACGCCAAGAAAATGTCTGATAATTACATGCATTTCTAATGGAGTTATCAAAAACTTCAAAGCGTGACTCATCTGGCTAAACTGGTCGGGTTGTGGGAGAGGGTGGTGCAAAATGCACCAGAAGAGGGCGACGCATAAAGGTCTAATGCACCGAATCTGGAGAAAAGGCTTAGGCTCTTTCAGTCTTTATTTAAAGAGGATGTGCGATGTCAAAACAACGTGTAAAAGAAAGCAATCTTTCAAGAAGATCAGGGATCATGTGTGAACAATGTGGTAAGGAGCAGTAAACAGACAGCAACGTTACAAACATGGCCTTTTTTAACCAAGTCTTACCAGCTTATATCCTGTAACACACTATGTAAGAGCAGAATGTTTCAGATCATTAATAATGTTGTGACAGTACAAGTCTTCTACTTCCAAACTGGTTATTTCATTTACATTTTGAGTTAAATCATATCACTATTACTGAGCTTTCAATGTCAATTCACACATGCTGCATGAGTAACCTTAATATCAGGGCAAAACACTTAGATTCAGACTATAATCAAGTGAAATAATCTGCCGGGGCAGCGAGGACACAGGAATCTATGAAAACCAATATAAAAACAACGGACAACAATGAAACTTCATCCCTCAAGGTTTTTCAGCCTGGCTTTGTTTGGTTTGTGCTCTATTCTAAGTGTATGTGGTGCAACATGAACCCTCTGCGGCTGTCAGAGTGTCTGTAGATTTGCGGGGCGGGTTGCAGTCAGACTAAATTGTAAACAGGTCCCATCCTAGAGGCTGAACCGGCACCGCACATCCCATAACAGCTGATTCATCCGCTTCAAACGGCTCCCAGCATAACTCCCCAGCAGCTGCACGCCGAATCCCCAATAAATCCAACTCAACCGACGGCACTCGGGAAAGTGAGGATGCAGGTGGCTGGAGTTGAGTTTACTGCGATGCATACTTTCCACGCAGCCAAAACAACAACGACATCCCCTCTATCCCCTCTCCCTCCCTTCGTCTTCATCAATCTTCACCCCGCACACACTGCTCCTCCTCCTCCTTTTGCTCCTCCGGATTTCAAAGGCTATCAGCAGGGAAGGAGAAAGCACTCGGAAGCAGTTGCTGTTTTTTCAAGGGTGCTTTCGCAATGAGCAAGGGAGCGAGTTTTGTTTACGGGGGCAACGCAGTGTTGCCATTAAGGCCTTCATCAAAATGTTATTTCCTGGAGGCCGCCTTGATTGACAGCCCTCTTGTTTTTTGGCTCCCCACCGACGGCGCAACAGGAGGAGGAAGAGAGGAGCGGGGAAGTGTGGGAATGTCTGTACATCGTCGCCGCCGCGGCCAACTCCTCAACATGGCTTTAAATTAGGGGGAAAAGAAAACACAGGCTAAAAAAAGGCAGTCGCCTAACTATATCCGTGCCTGCTAATTTGTCACCACTTGAAAAACGGGGGAAAATAGTAAGAGTTTAAAGTGAACGGCTTTAAAGTCGGAGGATGCCAGCCAGCGTGTGCATGCTAGAGTGCTTAAACGCAGGGGAGATTTAGGTCAAACTTACATGCATCTCAACCATTGTGGGTGGAATCTATGCGTTCTGGCTGCATTCATATTAGAGGGAAGCAGAAATGGAGAACCCTGAGTGTCTGGCTCTGGCTGGCTGAAATCGGGCCAGTGACAGCTGGAGCTCGAAAGCCTTACATCCAAAGCCAAGGCTCGTAGCCACTTGCTACATAGCAGCTTAGCTAAGCCCACCATCTCCCCCCTCTTCCGTCCAAGGCCTCACCCCGACAGATCCCTGCTCCGAACAAAATATTAAGCTCCTGCCAAACAATTCCCTCAAAAACTCTTTAAAGACTCAACCCTACGGAGGCCCTCAAGGGACATTTTATTTTTCCCTTTTGCATTATATCTGATTGGGGCTATGAGAGTGCATGCCTCCATGTTTCTGCTGTGCATCTGTCCCTCTCAGCGTAACACGTTTACCTCCACGGTAACAGAGGGAGCGTGTTGTCGTAACGCAGTAACAGGTTACAGAGACGTTCGCTGGAATCAGGAAAGGAACCAAACATGCTCGCGTACCTTATCAAGCAGCGGCAGACAGCGGGGTACCCTGGGCTCCAGTTTGACGATGGTGATGAAGTCACTCTCCTGGCGTTCATCTTCGCTTGTGTTGCACAGAGAAAGGGGGTGATACTGCAAAGAAACAAGCAAAGTAACAATGACATATCTGAATCAGAAATGCTAAAACAACAACAATGCGGGTGGGAAATGCTGTAACTCATTCGTTGTGTCCTAAATAATGTTCACCTCATCAAAGATTAAATCCTGTTTGAAGGTGATTATGAGAAGCATATTTAAACCCATAAACATTTAACATAAACAGACATGAAATGCTGAAGTTGTTTCGCCCCCACAAACTCAGGAGTTCCTTCCTAACCCCTGATATCAGGAGGAAATCTCTGGCATCCAGTGAAATCAAATATATGGATGGTGATGTTCACTCCCACCTAAATCCTGTGGATCTGGAAGAAAGAGTGATGGCCTTTGCAGGAACATTTGATCCCTCCTGAAAGGGAAGAAATTCAGAGCTGCTGAAAGGCTGCATTTAAGAGCTCAAGGGATAGCAGCAATGTTTGCAAGTCGCAGACATGCTGTCACGGTTACGAAGGCCCGCATGGCAACCAGCGAAGGCTCTTGTATTGTCCCCTCATCAGGATCGAATAGATTAGATATTTAAGCACCCCGATAGAGTTTAAAGATCACCCTGTGTTCACCCCGGGAAGCTGCTCTACCCATTCCTGCCATCACAGCCATGTTATTGGCCTGGTTCTGCCCCAATGGGCCTCTTCATGCGGCTGTGGGCTGAGGTCATGGGGCTCCCCCTCATCTCGCCCAACGGAAATCCCTAAATTAAAAAGACCCAAGGGTGACATCAACAGCTGGCACCCCCGGGTAGGGAAACTGATGTAATGCGCTGGAAAGGGCTGGTGCATGTCTGTCAGGAGGAGAGAGGGAGAGCAAACGAGAAAGAAAACAGATTCAGAAAACCAGTTTAGACCAGCAAAATGGAAGGGAATAGGTCAGAATGAGAGACATGAGGGGGATCGTTAGGATGGGAACACCCGGGGAATCATTGTTCTCCAGTGGATTAAAGAAAACGGCTAAAACCATTTATAGCAGTAAAGCACAAAAAAAGCAAACTAGTCAATCAACATTAATGAATAAATTGTTTGGATTAAATAATTACATGCAAAGGGAAACATTTCAGCCTTTATTTTACCAGATAAACATTTTAAAACAAATCATTTTGGCAAACACGGCCTGGGCAGGAGGCCCGAGTGGGGAGAAATACAGAAGCACGTGGGCACATATTAATACAGCAAATACAGTAAAAACACAGATTCTCTTAAAACAGCAACAACGGAGCTTCTGCAAATAATGAATTAGACTTATTTTAAAAAGTCATACCAGTTATAACCATATAAACGCGATGTTCCCCTCTGCAAACCAAAAATGTACAAAAACAGACGAGGATTTTGCCCGAAATATTGTTTTTCAGACCTTGACATGTTGTCTTAACTGCATGGGAGGGAAGGCAAACTGCAGGGCAGCATGAACCCCCCAGCTTCCCACGTTTGCTGTCCTGCCAGCTGCCTTCACCAATCTGCATTTACCAGACTTAAATTAGAGGCGAGCATTGAACGTGGCCTTTAGGAAAGAAGAAATCGAAAGGAAAGAAAAAAAACCTGACTGACTTTACTTCTTGCGATGCTGCGACCTGCAGAAATGTTGAGAAAGAGCTTCTTTACTGTAAAATCACTTTAAATCTTTAGGCTAACTTCATCGTGTTTGACTCTTGCTTTCATATTAAACATGTCGGTGCACGGGGCTGTGCAATCATACCTAATAAAGGAGACGATAATCCCAAAGCTGAGCCAAACAGGCTCAGAAGGAGTGGCTGCTTTTACTTTCCTCGGGCTTTCTGAGTCGCAGAGAGCAACGACCTCAGCAGTCACGGTGTCTCTGTTCTGCAACATAATTCCCCATTTAGATCTGTCCACAACACTTAAATACAGATGGCTGTGAACACTCTCCATGCGCCACCATCGCTGCCATCTACCACTTATCGGAAGTAAGCTTCTGCTGGGCTATAAACAGCCACCGGGACACTCTGAAACGTCTTGATTTGGTTTTTAGTATGGCCCTTGAGAAAGAGGAGCCTGGGAAACCAAATCACCGAGTCTCCATTTCACAGGGACCAGAAACCACAAGCAACGCAAACTGTTCCCCACAGACTGCTAACAATGCTCGCTCCTCCTCATTTGTCTAGATCTGTTGCAAAAACCGACAGGGACATGTCCCCTCGGATCCTTTGTAGCCATGATTAAAGGCATTCCTTTGCAGCTCAATCGAAGAATAGAAAAATATATATTCCCAAACGAGAATATTAGAGCCCCGATAACAAAAACAGGGACAGAAAAAGAGTCTTTAAAGAAGTTCCTGGATCCAGGCCCAGGCAGTTATCATCGCACTTCTCCTTAAGCTTTACCACTCAGTTACCAGCTGTTCCGGTCATAGTGCTTCTGCTGAATAAATGCTAAACAGAAAACACCAGCATGTAGTAGGAGATGAAAGAAACACATCCGTATGATTACTGAGTCACATGAATCAAAGCTCAGAGTGAGGAAGGAGAGCGGAGAGCTGCTGCATGGCTGGTAATGCCTGCATGCTTCCTGCATATCAGGGAGCAATTCAATCATCATGCATACCTTTGAAAACACACATATACACACAGACAGTCTGGGGTTTGTTCATTCGAAGTGACTCATCTGGGCTTTAAATCCAGTGATATCACATTGTCTCTGCCATTATCTTCAAACTCACCTTCCAGAAAAAATGCACGTTCACAAAGCAGGGGATACAATCTTCATCAGAGTCTCATTAGATAAGGAAAAAGTCAGTGTTTACCCCGACCGGTATGCTTTTATAAACAGCTCCGTGGGGTCCCAGGCCAAGTTATGGATCCTATCAGAAGGATTGACCCATTAGGCCAAAAGATTTTAAGTTAATTCTGCTTTTTAATCACACCTGATTGTGTAAATAAGGTTCACCTGACAGGAAGAGCAGGTACAGGTTCAGGTACTGTTTGCTTCCAGATTCACTACTTTGGAATCAAACCACTTTCAACATCAGCATGTGAGGAAGAGCCTGGGTTAATGGAAGACCTCTGCTATGAACCCAAGCATGTGCTGGAGTGTGATCCACTGGTGCAAAAGATCTCTTCAGTCATGGATGGAGGCAGCGGTACATTTCATTGAAATGATGACAGACACGTGCTTTCCTCCATCATAAATTCATGCATTTCATGTAAAAGAGAAACACATCACCAGCTGGCATCTGGGGAGCAATGCAGTTTGTTTGTTTGTTTTCTGCACTAGATCATATGCAAAAGCTGGGTGTCATCTCCCTGCTTCTCCCTTTTCCTTGCAAGCGCAAGCGAACAGGAGGCCTGACTGTCAAAACAAAAAGCGTGTCATCTTTCCTCCTACTTTATTGACACTGTCAGCCCCATATCCAGTAACGGTTACCACGGAGAATGACTTGAGGAAACGTGATCCCATAATGAAGCCCAAGTAATTACCACCAGCCCCAAAATTTGCCTGGGCGCTTTCTTTAAGTAGGAGCGCTTCCCCCGCCTCTGAACTCCAGGCCCGTCAGACTGTCTGGCCTATAAAAGGGATTAGACGGAGAAGAAAGAACCTGCAGAGGGAAGACGAGCTGGTCTTAAAGAAAGGAAGCTGAGGGGTGAAGAGAGTCTTTGCACTCCGGGAATGCCAGATGAGGGAACAACTGTAAGAGGTCGCATAATATTTCTATGGGTCACGTTGCTCACTTTCACTGCTTCTGCTCTTTCACTTAAATAACACGCAGCACTAAACATCAGAAGGACAAACTCTCCAAGGCAAGGCAGCTACGGCTCCATCCGAGCTTTAAACAGTGCAGCAGAAGAGGGATGACCTGCTTGCTTTGTCGTACCAGTGTGCTTCATGTGCACTCAGTCTGCCAATCCTCAAGATGGAGCCCGATATCTTATCCATACTTCATGAACAGGTTCTGCAGTCCAACATAAATGCTTTCATATTAACATAGACATCCGTAACAACTACGGGCAGTCCATCAGCCCCGGGCCAGCGCTGCACTATACATTTCAAAGCTCCGAGTTAAACATAAACACAGCACTTCCCTGTCATAACAAGTCAGCAGCTTGGTAAGGCCACAGTTTGTTAGTCTTGCAGTGATCTTCTGTCCCTGTGGACACTGGGGCTGCGTCCACACGGCCTCCAGGCTTCCTCCAACCCGTCCATGGCTCGCAGGACGAGTCACAAGCGCTCTCAGGTTTCGCATCATCAGTCAGAGAGAAAAGCCACACTTTCAAAGTGTCAGTCGTTTATGGTGGCAACGGTAAGGTCCGTTATGTGCAAAGCGATTAGCTGGAAGAATGAGGACTGGTTCTGACAGGGAGAAACTTTTTATGGGACAAAGATGAATCAACTCAAAGGAAAGACAAGAGTCAGAAACAGAAGAATGAGTTTTTTCTCCATTATAAACTAAAAATTAAATAAAGAGTTTTAAATGTAATTTAGCTTCAGCTTAAGGTACCGTAGAGGTACGACCCTCTAAAGGTAACTTCATTTGTCTTTAGCCTCACATGCTAGCAAGAAGCAAACTAATCAATCATACATCCATCCATATGTCCATCCATCCATAATCTGTCCATCCATCCATATGTCCATCCATCCATCCATCATCCATGTCCATTCATCCATATTTCCATCTGTCCACCCATCCATCCATCCAGATGGTAGATTGAAAATATTTACTTTAGGATTTTAATTTTTATTACATCTTAATTATCAATAAGCAAAGAAACTCAGTTTAAGCATTTCAATGGAATCTGATGTATCTGCCAATAATTTAGTCACTAAATTCACTAAAAAGTCTGTTTACCAGCCTTCTGGTTAAATTTTTACCATCTGTGTTTGGTCAGTAGTGAGGAAGGTAAGAGGAAATGTAGAGAAACGATGGCTTGACTTACGAGACATAGTTCCAACCTCTGTACGAATGTAACAACCTATAAAAATATTCACTCATAGAAAGCAATGAAACATAAGCACAAGCTGCTTTTGAGTTCTGTAAATGATTAACTATTAGTTAAGGATGTTTAACTTTCAATAAGTTTTACATCAAATCAAACAAACTGTTTGGTGATTTGCCTGTTTATTTCATTATCTATGAGAGAAAATAACATATTAAAGTACGACTACAAACGTTTCCTACCATAAAACTCTGTGCTTTTAGCTCGTTTTGACAAATCAGCTTGGTGTATTTCTGCAGCCAACATTGTCCTGCAGCATGGTCCTGGGACTGCTTTACATCTTTCATTTTTCCCAACCCGGATGATCTTATGACAACTTCACTTTTTTTACAGCAGAAGATCCTGTCCAGCAACCAGTCCAGCAACTGGTTTACTGACCATTTTAAAATACACCATGGCTTATTCATCCAAAAAGCAGGTGTTGAAGCAGGTGAGGATAAGAAAGAGAGGAAATGACAAAGCAAGAGATAAAACAGTTTGGAGAGAGAGCTAAGAGAGGAGAGGATATAACACAGATGCCACATTTGCTTTCAATGAAGGAAGCAAAAGGTTTAAAAAAAATCTGCAGAATTTCTGTGTTGTGGCTTTAAAAAGGATATTAAATTCCCTTCATGAAGACGCTAAAAAATCACCTGCTTGTGACTTGTTAAGGAATTTCCTTCCAAAGTGGGTGACTGAACATAACACAGCTGAACATTTCAGCCTTTGCAACCTGTGCAAAGTCTTGACTAAGATAAGGATCTGATAGTAGATCAGTTCATGCTGACTGGCAGGGAGGGAGGTTTAAAGCCGAAAGGCAGTAAGCAACGCAACTGCAGAGCTCCGCTGTGGTTCTCGTTAATGAGAGACAGGTGCCTTTTCTTCACACGCTGGGGTAGAAAATAAAAACACAGTGGGGTGTGGGGTTGTTTTCACACAAAAACTTTATAAGGAAATGTTAACCTACGTTAGAGCCCAACTCAAACCCACCCAGGTTCCTGAAGAGGGCAGAAAAAAACTCCCAAAACAGCTAATGTGGAACTGAGACCTCATTAAAAGCCTTTTATTGGTCATGGTGGATAAGCCATGAAGGAAAATAAGAAGAATTAGATGCAGCTTTTAGTTGTTAAAGCGCAAAGTAAATTATTAACATCATGTAACCATTTCCGCTCTTTTACATCATATTTAACCATTTAAACTCGCTCATCTTTTCAGGCTCCACTTAAAAACAGCAAACCCATAATAAGAGCCCCCCCCCCCCAGGTCACGTTAATTTATTTAAATCCGGTTTTTATGGTTACAAAGTCACAACAGAAGTAATTTCAGAGTCATTTTCACCTTTTATGAAACACTGATCAGCCTGATGTTATTTATGTAAATGACACAATGGCGTGTCAAAGCTGTTCTGCGTCCACGCCCTGATCCTACACACAAACACGAGTGCACACACAGGTCATCACACTTCCAGCAGTGGGAAACAAGTCAAGTAGCTGATATGAGAGACAGAAAAGACGTTTGACAGAAATAATTTGCATAAATGCACCATTAATATGTCAGGATTCCTGCAGTGCAAACTCTATCCACCAGGGGGCAGAAGACAAATATCAGTTTTATTATATCAGGTACTTTATCTGAGCTTTTGCCTTAAAGCAGGGGTGTCAAACTCAAATTCACAGAGGGCCAAAACTAAAAACCGAGACTAAGTCGCAGGCCAAAATAATACTTATTAAAAATTTTCAACATCATCTGCATATGTTCTCTTCTTTCAACATATGTAATGTGTTGGATGTTTAGCTTAAACTCTTTCCAAAAAGAGTATTAACAATTAACAAATATTAAAGAAATATTAACAAAAAATAAAAAAATAATTAATTTAGAAAGCATTCTGGGATTTGTAGTACTACCTGTGGATGCGCTATACTGGCGGGCCACCTCTAATACATATATGATATGATCTCACGGGCCAAATATAAGTACTGTATATCACAAGTTCAAATTTGGCCCGCGGGCCTGAGTTTAACATGTGTGCCTTAAAGTGATCCTTCATATATGACAGTAGCTGGGAAACCACCATCGCTTCTAACTGAATTTGATTTTGTTCATTACACTCACATCCTGTAATTGATTTGAAGTAATTTCCAGTGATAGTTGTGTCATTTTCAGCTGGAAGACATGCGACTGCAAAGGACTAAAGATAAATGTTTATGCTCGACTGTAAATCATTTTCCTGTCCTCCCATCTGCAAAGAACAAATGATAAACTGACCAGCACACTTCCTCTGCTGATCCTTTAAACATCTGTGCAGATCTATGCTCACTTTCCCTATACACCTTATTACACATTATTAATGTTACTGAACGCTCAGCCTTATAGTTCCTTATCCTGTAAGGAATAAAATACTATAAAACAAAGGCTCTTCCAATAAACACATGGTCTCCTGCACATATAAACCAGGAGGTCGTCAAAATTAAATTAAATCACTCTGCTGTTTTCATTATAGACTACACTGACATGGAAGGTCTCCCCGGGCAGATCTAGTGGAAAGGAAAAATAAAACATTGAAATATTTCACCGCAAATGTCACTGTCTGCCACCATTTCTCCAGCCCGAGCCGCAGGGCATCCCATAACCACATGTGGCTGATGATGGAGAGATAGAGTCATAAACGCAAATAGCTGGTAAACACAACTAACTCAAGGAGCATTTTCATACCCGTTGATGCAAGCATATCGGTTCATTCTGCATCCGTGGCAACCCCCGGCAGTAAATAAGCACCAAAACATCAACACAAGCGCTCTGATGTGGCCTGCACGCTGCTTGCAACACACCTTGTAATTGGCGGCAAAGCTGTTCTCTTTTCTGCTGCTATATTTCACTCTGGCTGCTAGGCAGGCGCTGAAGATGCCTGATTTATAGTGGGGGAATGCATTGAGAGGTTTTCAAGACAAACCGGAGCATGTGTTGGTTCAACACTGCAGAGACGAAGACTAACGTTTGGACGTCCACCTGAGTCCATCAGAGCAGAGCGTTTACTCCCAGCTGGGTCTTGTTTTACTTGCTGAAATGGAGTGTTTATAGAAGTATGTATGTGCTATACAGTATGTGTAGGGGTGGGGGTAAACTTTGTAGGGCACACAGCCAGGAGCACTGAGCTCTTAGTGGAATGCCATGGAAAAATGAGACAGAGGAATGCAGACTTCACTGAGCAGTGTAAACAGGCTGGGCTGAGAGAATACTGCCACGCTGCTTTGAAGTCGCTCCATTTCCCTATCACACACACACACACATACGCACACACACACATGCACCTACAGCTGTGTGGATTCACAAAGAGAGCATGGTTTTAACCAGATTTGTGTTGTTGTTGTGGCAGCGACATGAACATGACCTCAGAAGCACAGCATGAGCGTTTTCAGCTCGGCTCCACGTCCTGGGCTGGAACACATGCTCTATTTATTACTGCACACACTTCAACGCACAAATTCACCCATGCACATGCCTGACGCACACGCAGGGGCTCGCACCTGCTCCGGCCCCGCGAGCTTCAAGGCTTCCGGCTGAACACACTGAGCCCGTCTATCTGCTGAAACCCACACCCCACTCTTGTTTCATTACGGCCTTTCAGCGTCTTTGTTGGGTGCTCAGCAGTGATATCAGGCTAAGAATGTCTCCGGTGTAGACAGTAGACACGAAGGCACCGAGGCTTGTACCTCAGCGTCTGAGCTGGCCGGCTGAGGAATCCACTCAAGTGGGCAGGTAAACACTGCTGCCCTTTGGAACACCACTCGCTCTGGGAGAACAGTGTGACTAAGCCAGAGACATGAGCTTTTTATCAAAGCTACTCTCTGATAATGGGTGTAGTCGGAGCAAATTAGGTTTAACTAAGAAAAAGTTATTTTATGGTGTTTTTTATATGTTTGATACTGTGAAGCTTCGCTGCTGGACACTCATCACCTAACATTAAATAGAGCAGCTGGAGCTAAAAGCATAACCAGATGTATGTACAAACGAGTACTGCCAGTTTACTCATCCAGTCCCAGTTCAAACCTGTGAGTTTCCAGTTTATACTCTATGTGCCACCACTCCATCCACTGCTCTCTGATGACGTCTTCCTTTTTAAAATGAACACTGATCTCATAAACTATCTAAAAGGTTTTTACCTTAGAGTGGAACTTTTTTTACACATGTATGAAAATGTGTACAGGTGCAGCAATGACTGCACTACAGGTACGGGTACAGATGGGGCAGTTGCCATGGCAGCAAGCGGATGTAAATAGCTCATTCTAAGAAAATGAAAAATTAAATTACATTAGTCAAGTTATTAGACTGCAGCTGAAACAGTTCCTATTTGCGTATGCATTTTTTCATTTTAGGTTAGTTGCAGTCTCTAGGTTTGCCACTAGATGGCACCAAAACCCCAAAAATATTCATTATTTATATATATATATATATATATATATATATTATATATATATATATATATAGCTATAGACAATGACAGCTGGCTCACAACGAGCGGAATAAACTTGAGAAGAAGAAGTGTAACAGGAAGATGACTAACCCATCAAATAAAAAGCAACAAAAAAGATGCAGAAGTTGAGAACGTCAAAAAACGTTATAGTTTCATTCTTCTTCTTTTGGTGTTTCTGGATGGTTGTAAACAACTTTATGGTGCTACAATACTGCCAGTCACTGGTATCAAAATGTGGAAGTGAACTCAGCACTGAGCATTAGTGGATGAGTTGATTTAACATCATAAGTAGACCTTACCTTGCACCCGGCTAATACAGACCCCAGTAACTCTTCTTTTACTCAAACAACGAGCGTACTCTTCAATTTAAGCTGTATCCGCTCTTCTCCACGGCAGCACGAGCACAATATAGTCTGAACAAATATGAAAGTTTACCCAAAACAAAGATACTCCATGTTAACAAAACCTTGTGCAGTAATCTCTGCAGTATGCTGAAAGAATTCCTCACTTTGGCTGCTGAAGGACTTTTTCACTGTCTCCTACCTTCTTTCTCAGCACCTACATTTATACTTGTGTTTTCCCTCTCCTATAGTCTTTTTCTTTTGTGCTTTGTTGTGTCTTTTTACAACTTCACTGTCCTCTCTCTTAACATGTCAAACAAGAATGCTTCTCTTAAGGCACCGCTTTGTTTCTCATTGTAATGCAAGATAATCCTGTAACTATGTACAGTTTCAGGAGGGAGTTATGTCATGATTTGGTGCTAAATGAACACAAAGTACAAAAAAGACTAAAAGAACTCAACTTCAAACATATTTAACATCGTCACAGTTAGAAGTAACAAGATGCAAAGGTCTTTATCATCACAACATCCGTCTGTCTGGCAACAGCACATACGATACAAATGTAAACTAATAAAAGTCTGTTTCATGTATATACACATAAATCACTTGGTAAAAGAATGTATACATAACACACATAGAAACTAACAAAGTTGAGATGAGTCATGAGCGCTGGAGAGATTTTATTTTCACAGAGCCGTGCCACCTCTGTAGGAAGAATCGGAGCGTCTTTGAACACAACACACACCGTCCCAAGACCCATGAATGAACTCTGCAGCATTCAGCTTCGTCTCGGCGCCATTAAAAAGGAGACAAGGCAGAGAAACATCTAAATTATCCTCCAGCTGTTTAAAGGAACCGAGCAGCTTTGCACAATGACATTAATAGAAAAATCCTGAATGCAGAAGCACACTAAGCCTGATTCAGGTTTTATGGCTTTCTTCCTGCCTCGAAGGCCTTTTAGCAACCATTTCATCACTGTCCCGCTCCAAGCTGTAGGAGAAAATGTGACCCGTTATCAATGTTATATAATAGGGAAGTTGTTCAATTAGGAAGTGTGTTGTTTGGCCTGCTGGCGGTTTTTCTACACCAACTGATCAAGACATCAGCAGAAGGGAATTTACTGTTGGTAAACCAGACCCTGGTCAGAAGGGTAAAGTATATAAAACCAGCAGCGGCTCATTTCTCATGAACGCTCAGCCTCCTAACGCAAAAGCTCTGCAAGCCTGCAGACAAAACACGGCTGTTTTTCTTGCAGATTCTTGGAAGCAGCGGGAAAATCCTTGCAATTCAATCATGAGGGAAACAGACCAAGTTTTGTGCATGCATTTTTTTTCTTACTACCACTGGCTTGGGTTCGGGGCATAGAAATAAGCAAACGTATGTCGCTGATGGAAAGTGTGCCTTCCTTCCTTCGCTGCTGTCTTTTATCTTCAGTAAACGTAAATGACTAAACCAGTCCAGAGTCAGTTCCAGGAATCTCCTTAAGTAATTTCCTCCAGAAATATTTATCTCAGCTCCTTATTGGGTGAGTGTCTTGTCTTGTTTCCTCTTTCTGCCATTTGCGGATTTACAACCCCAAATAGCAAACCTGGGAACATTTCATATGTTGTTTCATTCAATTTCCTACAAAGTTTGGGTCAAGCTTTATTTAGAGCTTATAAATAAGTTAAAATGTCATTACAACCTGGCGACATGGTTTGATGTGCAGAAGATCTTCAGTTTTCCAGGAAAAGTGGGAGAAAACTTTTATTTGAAGAAATATTAGAAAGTTAGAAACGGTCCCTCTTCAATAGCTGGAGTAACCACACGGGCAAAAGATTACAGTGGAAACCTTTGTCAGGCACAGTATGGAGAACTGGAGAGATGAAAAGGAGCATCTAGACTGTTATCAGAAACCTCTGTGATGGTAGAATTAACATAAAGAACCCAACCTGTGCTGTTTTCAAGATCTTTTCCAGAGACATCCATCCATTCTTCAACATGATAGTACTACAGCATATTCTGCACACATTGCAAAGACATGACTGAGGAAGAAGAGGGTGTTTGCACTGGTACAGGGTCTTCAACAGACTGAGTGGAGACGTATTAGCTGGAAGAATGGCTAAAAAGCTTTGCAGTCCATTTTTGTGTCGAAGCCCTGGAATGCAAAAATGGACAAATTCTCTCCAATAGAAAATATGACCGACACGTCCCGGTTTATTCAAACGCATCATTAGCAAGCGATGTCACAATCTCCCGAGTCTCATATCTTTCTTTTTTCCGTGTCAGAAAGTCATGAATGGCATTCCTCTGGAGCACAAAGGAATTCGACTTTTCACAGAGGAGTACTGTGGTGCGCGCCTACGGGCAGGTCTGGGGGTCCACGACACAAACACGACTCCACTGATGGATACAAGGCCCATTGACCGGGACAGATCAACTCATCTTTACAATACAAGCATGGCTACTTTGCAACATGATCTGGAAACTGTCCCGAGTCACTCAGCAGTTTCACATTAGACCTCTTCACTTCCTCTGCTGGGTCTCCTTCCTCCGGCCCTGAGGGTGTCGGGACTGTGAGCTACTGAGGCTGTGTGATGGCGTGTGTGTGTGTATGTGTGTGTGTGTTTGCAATGGACACAAAAGGGAGTGACCTCATATGACATAAAAGGCAACTCAAGAATCCTGTCTTAACTGGAGTCAACTGGAGGGTCCACAATACTGTCAGTCCTGCACAGGCTAATTAACTGTCACCTGAGTCAAGCTGGCAGCCGAAGTGCCTGCAGCACAAAGAAAAACCCACTCATATCAGGTTTTCCTGTGCTTTACTGGACCAAAACTATGTACGTTCAGTACTAATTGAAGACTACTGAAGTCGGATGCTTTAATGAGGCAGGGGACAATAACAACGCGACTATCTCTTTACGTCACCTTTTCCTGCAGCTGTTTGTTGGTCACGGGCTTGGTTTGTGACAATTATCGGCATGCAAGGGGAGGGACTCGGTGTAAAGTGGAACCAGAATTTCCTGATCCATCTTTTATGTCGGCCTCCTTTGTAGATGAGCCAACAAACCTCCTCGCTCAAGTGAGCGCACACCTGCACCCAGGGGGAAGAAGGAGGGAAGGTGGAGGGGGAAGCAGTGAAATGCAGTAAATAACACCATGAAATTAAACTCTGTGCTGAGGGAAAGCACAGCAACCCCTCACTTATGTCCGTCTTTGCAGCGCTGCTGTGTGGGTGGGCTGTAAATCAGAAGCAGCTTCTTCCAGGAATCGACGCCGTGCGGCAAAGTCCAGCTGCCAGTCCGTTGAACTGCATCACACTGGTAAACCACATCACAGCCACCGTACCAGTGACTGACCTCAATACCCCTCATCACCTCCTGATTGCCACATCCCTCCTATTCCTGTTCACACACACCTATCACTGCAGGATAACGATATTAATGGATAATAAGAAATCACGGAATCAGAGAACATGGAATCGTCATTAAACAATTTAGTAAACACCGCTCAAACAGAATTTGTTTGCAAAAGCCAGACATCTACCTGTGCTGTGAAGTGACAATAAAGCGTAGACCTAAAGCATGACGGTGCAGTTTATTCTTTAGGACTTAGGGAAACATTTCATCCAGAGGTTTAAAAACATGCAGACACACAATCAACCTACAGCATTGCTGAGCTGAGAAACAGCGCTTCACAGCGTTGTGTTCTGCCCGGCCCATCATACGGCAGCGGTGCTTCACGCCTCCTCGTCACATGCCAGAAACAAGATGCTAACACACTGACTGCAATGATGTGAAGTGAAGAACTCCAGAGGGACATTATCAGAGGAAGCAACGAAAGAAAGAGTGGCAGAGATATAACTTGTACTGGCTAAAGAGAGCGCAGAGAAGAGACAGGACGCAAGATGGACGCTGATTTTAAGCTTGAATTGTGGTTTGGTCCATTCATGCTCCATGACGTGGGATCGCTGCGGTGGGATATCTGTGCTTATACGGGCAGTAAAAATACGGAAGCTGTATCTGCCCGCGTTAGCCACGCCCACCTCCACCTATCAGACCAATCACACGATACTTCCCGCAGTCCAACAAGAAAAAGCTTCGGCCAGCACGATGTGTGGAGAACAGTCTCCCATCCACCGCTATAATGATAGAAAACTCAGTTGCTTTTTACACCAAAGATGGAAAATATGAACACAAACCACGTTCTTCTTCCTCCACAGATTCCCTCTGTGAGAACGACGACGTGACTCATTGGTTTCAAAAGGCTCGGCAGCTGCAGCGGAGTTAAGTTTGCCTAATACTCATAAGGCGCTATAATCTGTAGGTGTGTCTCTTTACGTATCTCGGTATTCAGACTAGTCTTGCTGTGCAGAATGAATACTTAAATCAATAGCAGGCAGACGTGAGTGATTCAAGCAGCTGTTTAGTCATGCTGACACTCTGCCAGCCTATTATCACCCTGACTCTGATGTGAGTCATCCTGATAGGCGAACTGTTGCACCGTTCATGCTCCAGCGCCATGATTTTAAGTAGCTACCTTCACTGTGATTCTTGGCACACAAACACACTGTTTACACACTTTTCAGCAAGGTGCCAGGAAACCATGTCTTTCAAGTTATCAAAACAATGTAATATCATTAGTATTGAAGGAAAGAAAACGTCATTGGGATATTTGTAACAAATGCCAGGAAGACTCCCCTTTTCCAGCTTGGTGCAGCTGAGCCCCGAGGCATCTTTCATGTGATCCTTGCTTCACAGGGTCTTCCTGTTGCTCGGTAAGACATGGAGGAATAAATAATAAGTGTTATGCTGGAAAAAGATACATTTGCAGCAGAATGAGGGAAAGAAAGAAGTTGTGGAAGGAAAGGAGAGGCCCTAAATATCAGTCAGACGCAATGGAGGTAGTGTTAGTCCATGAGCTTGTCTGGCTGCCACTCGCTTTTCCTTAATAACCACACAAACACAAAACATGGAGTCAAATATGATTACAAAGCCTTTCCTCCATTAGTTGCTTCACATTTTGATGGTTTCTGAACATTTCCAGTCTAACATCTTATTTCTGAAGGACAAATTTACTATATTTTCTTTACTCTGTGTTTGTTACATTCTGGAAAACGCCACTAGGTAACAGAAAACAGTGTAGCTCTGTAATAACTCTTCATGTTTTATGATTTTTGTGATATATACGTCTTTTTTAAGACATCCGCTGTCAGTTTGGGTCTTTCAAGCAGACTTTTTGCGCTGGTGGAAGTTGTGCTGAACAGGAGTCTCTCTGCATATCAGTTTTTTCTGCTATTTCAAGACTAGGTATTAGCGTCTCCATGGCAACGAGACTTGTCTACCACCGAGATTTACAGATAATTCTCCCCAAATTCACAATTATCAGCGAAATAACACTTCAAATCCCAACAGAGTTGAAAAGAAAGAGAAGAAGATGCAGGGCAGGAGTGAAGCAGAGAGAAAAACGATGGAGATTTAAACAGTTTCTTTCAACTGTTGTGATGGGTAACATGCGGTCGCTAGCTAACTAAATTGATGAGCTCCAGGTGTTAACCGGGTCTCAGAAAAAATAGAGCGAGTGCATGAACACAT
>JBAMIG010000016.1:2698474-2710646 GCA_037177335.1 Kiunga ballochi | reverse complement strand
CCCCCCCCCCCCCCCCCCCCCCCCCCCCCCCCCCCTCCCCCCCCCCCCCCTGTTGCATGACAGCATTAATCTGTGGCACGGTGATGACTCTTTTCCTCCAACCTCTCAGCAAAACTAAGCGCTTCCTGCCTTTTGGAGTGCATGCAGCCATTTCTGTCCTTGAAGCTGAAGCACATGCAATGAATTACAAGCATTTTAGCAGAACTGTCAAGAAACAAGAGCGGGCTGCTTCAGAGAGGATAGGAGGCGAGGAGGAGGAGGAGGAGGAGGAGGAGGAGGAGGAGGAGGAGGAGGAGGAGGAGGAGGAGTTTGAAGCAATGCTGCTCAGGATGCGAGGAACTAGACAAATGTACACAATCACACATACCCTGCATCTCTGCCAGGAGAAAGAAGAAAACATTGCGTATGTAAACTCCCATCATCTGCTGCTGCAGTTTATCACCTGCTTCCACGTTTTATCAGTAAATCATTGAAAGTGATGGTTGAACTGAATGAGATTGAATTTGTTTGCTGTATTTTCCATCTTCAGTGCTTTTCTGCGGCTGCATGAGCTCAGCAGGCCTGTATAAACGTGTTTTAACCTGCGGCTTGTGGCTGTTTGGACACAGTAACGTTTTTTTAAAAAGCTGATTTATTAAGTTAAGTTTAATGATGATGTAACCCTCAGGCAGGTACATTCATGTGAAAAAGGAAAATAAACACGGATTCTGTTCTTTCAGCATGTGGCTTTAGATCTTTGAGGTTTGCAGCATTTGCTTCTCTTTTTGTCCCGCTGTAGCATTTTAATCAGGTCTGGACTTTGACTGGACCATTGCGACACCTTCTATCCCTTTTTTTAAACATTTGCTAGTGTGGATGGGATCATTGTCCTTTTGTGTGACCCAATATGGGTCCAAGCCTTTAGCTTTCAGATAGCCTCAATATAACTGGATATTACAGCTCGATGGCTGAAAGGTGCTGCAAATATATCACCGAGCATGATGCCTAAACACCTTATATTTGCTGTTGTTAGTCAGACAGGCACCGATGCAGCTTTGCACAGTGAAGGCATGATGACACGTTCTTCCTCGTGCAACTTTTCCTGGTTGTACCGTTATGAACGTTGGCATGTAGCATGCAGTGTCCTGTAGAGATGCAGGGTAACTTATGCATAGGCTGAATACAATAACATTTATATCATGTCCCAGATGCCCTCCTAAAGTGCTCTGACTAGTAAACATCACAAGACGTGTGAAATAGATGTAATGAATATAACTCTGCATTCACACAGAACCAGGTAAGAAGACAAATCTGTGGGAGAATCGAACAAGGAGGACGGTGGACGGGTGTCTGAAGGAGGGAAGGACAACAAAATTTTAGAAAGAAAAAAAAAAAGTATTTTGGGGAATAAAACCATCCATCCATGGACACTGACTTCAAAGCCTCTAAAGACGGACCAGAACCGGAGGTGATGGAGCTTTCTGGCAGCACCCAGACTGCGAGACAGCCTCTGTCTGTCCGGTCCTCCCGGACTGAAAACACACCTCTTTAGCTAGAAGCCAAAAGCAGCATATCTTCGCTTTTTATGTGCATTTCTACCTTTTTGCATCTGTGATGTTTTGCTTTTTGTCCTCTGCTGCAACATGGTTCCCTTTAAATCTGTAAATGTAGCCTTGATCCCCGGGGAGGGTGCAGCTTGGCCTCCACACTCGCAGTGGATCAGAAGGCTTTCCTCTGTGCTCCCAGTGGATCGGTTTCAACTGGAAAGAGACAGGTGCTTCGTTTGACCTGAGCTGCAGGGACAAATCCAGAAAGGTCGTCCCCGTTATGTTTCTCACAGAGAACGCAACATTTCTGCAGTATTCTCTGCCGTTTAATCCTTCTAAATGTCGCTGACCCTGAAAGCCCCCTCGGCCCATCAGGCCCTTCTGCCATGGGAGGAAAATGAGCGCTGTGGACTTATCGCTCTGTTGTGACTGATGTGGAGCCTTGGTAAAAGTTTGTTTCTTCTTCTATCCAGCAGTGTACCATCACTGATCTAGGTATGTATAAACATGCAAAAGGAGGGGGGAGGTACATGAAGTGGTGGTGTTAACTGAAGAAACAGTCTTTTCCTGGGTATTTGCATGAAGACAGCAATGAAAGGGAGACATAAAAAAATTCAAGACCTGGTCTAATGACTTTAAAAAAAAAGAGCATAGAGGTTAAAGAGATCTGCCATGTTTCCCCTACCTGCCTCTCCCCTCCTCCCCGTGCCCGAGGATACATCTAAACAGCCATCTCATGTGGAAGAGGGTGGACAGGAGAGGACTAGCCCCCTGTTTCCTGTGTTGCAGGCCTTTAGCTTTGTCAGATCCCTGCTCAGGAGAAACCATTAGTCCACAGCTTGTCTGATTGCCTGGACACACGTAGGGGTCTGTTCAAAGCAGGAGCCAGAGGCAACGGCGGTCTCGCCGGAGGAAGGAGGTGGTTGCAAAGCGACAGCGGACAGAACTGATGAGCATATGGAAGAAAAAACAGGACAATCGCTTTTTGACTGTGTAAGAAGAAAAATAATGGGCTATAAATAATCCCTGTTTGAACAGAGCGGCGTGTTTCTCCTGTTAGAGGCTGCTCAGTGGCATAGCAGGGGCATAACTTTATGTAACTGCTGATGTCGCCAGGGGGCACATGGGACGGATTTAGGGGACTCCTGTTTACACTGAGGTGTCCATATCGGCCTCTTTACTGCTGCAGTGAGGGTTCATCACCTCCAGTTTCATCCACATACAAGCAAACAATTAGAGGAAATCATAATAAAAGTGTGAAGTTTTTTGTCCCACATGAAACATAAACAACTCAACCTCAATATTAAGAGTCAGACTTAAATCCAACACAAATCTTTCAACCATAAAACCATTTATGTGGTTCTGCTCTGCATCTGATGCCCCCCATCTGTATTTAAACTATGGCTGCAGCTGCTGCAAATGCAGAGCAGCAAGGAGCTCTGAGGAGCTCTGGACCTGCTGTTATCTCATCCAGGGAGATAGGAAGTATGGACAGGAAATCTACAGGGAGGGGGAGGACAGGGTCCGTATGGGAAGTGCAGTGTAAACAGTCTCAGCTTTTAATCATCCCAGCTCACGTTCGGAACTGGACACACTTTGATGTTTTCCCTCAGCGCCCCCTCCGCCCTCCCATCCCTCGTTCCCAAACGGCTAGTGCTGAGGGAGAGAGAGGGGGGATGCTCAGATAGTCGCCTCGGATGGGTGAGGGTAGAGAGAGAGAGAGAGGAGGAGAGAGTGGGGAAGCTTTCAGTACCTTTTGGGACACAGAGAGGGGAGATGAAAGAATGTGAAGTGGTGCAGAGTTAACTGGTGTTCGGGCGACGGACTGGCCTGCTTTAATTATAGCTGATGTGTCTTAAGGAGCTCTAGCAGGTTAATGCAACGTCTGCTAGAACAACGACCCAAAAACACACAATGCAGAACAGAAAGTCAAGATGGCTTTAAGTGGGAATTGGTGGAGGTTTAATTATGTGCGATAACTGAACGTTAAGAGGATTTCTAAAGCCTCTATAGCATTATCCGAGCAGCCTTCGCTATTCTCCACTGATCAGAGCTTCATTTTGGAAAGGAGAGAGTCAAAATTCCTCTGCACTCGTATTTGTCCAAATACTGCTGGCCAGACCCCAGCTAGTGTTCCCGTGAACGTGTTCATTCAGAGGACAGGGCATACTTCCAGGGAAATCACCGTTTAATAGATCAGAGGGAGATACGCACCAAGTCAAGTCTCATGACTTGGATACTCTGAAGAAAACTAGGAACTCGTTTTATCCCAAGGGGTCAGGTTTTGTCCCGTTCGTGTCAGCCAGCAAGAGCTGCGCAGGACGTGGCAATCAAAAGACGACATTGGATCATTTTACAAGAAAAAAAAAAAGACTGTTACCTGGAGATAATCTAGAGTTTGTACACAGGTATTCAGTAAAACACCAGCTGAGAGTTTATCCGACATGCATTGACCCATTTCTCTTATGTTTATGTGCTAAAACAGAAGAGAAACTAAGATAAAAGCTGTACAATCTATCCATAGAACTTCCTGGACATCGTCCTCTTCATCCAGTGGAAGACAAGAGCATAAAGCGGGACCATAAAGCTGCCTGCAGAGACAAAAAAAGACCTGTTGAAACAGGCCTGCAGTGCAACAAAGAGCACAGAGCATCCTGCAGCATGACACCACCTCTATGCACTGAGAACAGCCTGGGAAGAAACTCTGCCACAAAATAACAAACAACCTTGTTTTATAAAATCATTTTCAGTCAAGTCTCCTCAGTATGCAGAGTGTAAGAGAGAAAAAAACACTGTAAATCCCAGAGATGCGGCTTTGATCATGCAGAGATATGCGTCCCGATCACGTTGTCCATCTCCTCAGATCAGCTGAAAGCAGTGAGGAAAATAGCAGCCGCTTCCTCCATGACCAAGCCATGTAAAACCTGATCAATTATGGCAAACTGCTGCATCTGGGCTTACCATTCACACACTCTCCCAACACCTGGTGAGTGATGACAGACAAGATCTTACAGCGTCTCATATCTGTGGTCCCGTTTCTTTGGAGACAGTAAATATCTTGACACAGCTGAGCTTTATAGCCCTGGAGCCTTAATCCACTCATGAATCCTAAATATGCACATTGAATAGACCACATATTTCACATGTGCAGGGCTAATGCAAGGGAAAATGGTGAGCCCACATGGGTCTCAACATGATCAACCGGTGGTTAAAAAGTCTTCGACCACACCTTGATACTAACTAGATTCCAAAAATAGTTACGGCAAAACAAAGTTGTCATGTTGAACAAGGTGCACCTACAAATGTTGGCAAACCTCAGCCAGCATGTTTTTTCCAGAGGTACCTCAAACAAACCGAGCTTATTAAAACACATTTGTCATCACTATTATTAAGCAAACTAACATGCTGTCATCATTCACTCAGTGAAACGTGTGACTTGGTGATCTGCTCTAACAAACTCACAGCACCTCACAACCAATACAGAGGTGATGGAGTGGATGCAGAGGCACGTGGGGTCCAGAATGACTCCACAGTGGAGGACATGGGGATACTTAGGGATATCAGACACTCCAGAACTTCCAGAAACTGGGTTTAGAGTTTAAAAGTCTCTAAACACGCCAGCATCTGCAGGCTTTCAGATCAGGATGATGTGTTGATGATAAAGCTGTCATTCCCACTTTCCCAGTATAAACTCTGAAGCAGGTTTAGGGAGAAGAGGGGAGCTCTGTGTCATTTTACTAACACCTTACCTGCATTAGTTTCCCCTCCGCTTTGCCGGCGCTTCCTCCCACAAACTCTCCTTCCAAAATGATCGGCTTCGACGTCGGTTCTTGCTTTACCAGAGTCACATTGATGACCGCTCGGAGGGCCGGCCGCTCGTGCTCCAGGATGTGCTGTCCCAGCACCAGCTGCAGGGCCGCCATGAGCACCCAGAGCCCGGGCAGGCTCCGCGGAGGGACGGTCATGGCCTCGGTGGTAGCGGCGGTGCTCGGCCGCACATGGTTGGACTTCAAAGCAGACAAGCACCGCGGATAAACAAAGCGTTAACAAAAATAAAATGTGAAGTTCTTCGCACTGGTTTCTTTTTCTTTTTTTCTACAGATGAACAGATATAATCCAAACTTTTAAAGCGGGACGATCTCCATCATAACTCCAACGTGAGCGTCCTAACACTTCCATCCAGCAGCAGAGTTAATAATCAAACCGCAGGTTGTAGAAATGCAGCCAGAAAGCAGATCTCCTCCATGACACAACGAGCTCTAATGAACTTGGATCCAGTGTCACCAGAAAGGGAAGTAAAGACCGTGAAGACGACCCGTGATGTTAGAGAATAAAGTGTGCATGGATCTCCATAAGGCTGGTCTCCATCAGACTAAAGGACTGCTGTATCCTTCCTTTCCAGGACAGGTCCTGCTCACTGTGCACGCCGCTCACTGTGTGTCTAAAACACGCTTTTGAGACCCGAACCGACCCGACAAAGAGTCAGAAGCGAGTCGGTCCAGTGGACGCCACGTTTTCTGGATGAATCAAGCAAAAACAAAGCGGGACGAAGACTTGAACTTCAAAGGCTGGGCTACAGGTTGCCGCCGGACAGACAGGAGGCATGCTGGGGGGAAATGCGATGCAGGGGGGTTATGGAAGACTCTCCTTTCCCCTTTAAAAAGAAAAAAAAACAACAAAAATGTGATAAAATATAAAAATAAAAACCATAGAAAGCGCTGTTAAAGTCTATATAACTATGAACTGAAGCCTCGCTGCATGTGTTACTCTGTAATGAAACCAGATACAAGCCGCTCCTGGAACCTAGAAGGTCCAATCAACCCAGTTCTCCCAGTCGGTCCTCATTTTAAACTTATTCCAAACCCAAGCAAACGGGCTTTCTTTCTCTCCCCGGTTTCAGAGCCTCTGCTGCACAGTGGGGGAAATTACAGACGATCCTCCTGAGACTGCCGAGAGAAAGTGAATTATCAAAGTTAAACACGAGCACAAGAAGACACACCGCACGCGCGCGCGAAGAGGTGGCGATCCCCAGTCTTCATTTAAAGTTGATGGTGTTTACATACAGAGTGTACAGTTATGACACCGTCCCAAAAGTTTCACTCCCGGACTCTCTGTCGCTCCCGTGGGATCTCATTGTCACTCTACCTGCTCCAGTCCCGATGCCTTCAGGGACTAACGGACATTACAGTGCTTCAGTACAATCAATACTTCACTGCAAAAAAAAAAAAAAATAGTTTAACTATATCTATTTTCCAGTATCTAGTTATATACACATACACATTTAGAAAAATAAAAATAAATATTTGAACTTAAACTATTAAATTATGATGCTCGTATTACTACATGTTGTCATCGTTACATCACCCTACAATAAAAATTAAATTTAATCTAATTTAAAAATAGAAAATACTTTATTTATAAAACAATATAGCTTATTTAATCTCCAAATGAAATAAATAAAGACGTATTTTGAGTTAATAGGTGATGTAAATGCAATTTTACGAGTTGCACCTGAAGGCAGCGTTGAGAAGACAACGAGGGCGGAGCAGCAGCACAGCTCATCAAAAGCGGGCGCGTGGCTCCCCCTGGTGCCCACAGAGCACGCGGGACTTCATTCATCATGAATTACGCATAAACTTCCAGCTGCTAATTATATTTCATTTTAATAACATCAGTTTTACAAAAACAGGTTTTTAAAAATATTGACGCCATGAGGAAATGCAGTGGGAAATAAAAAGGAGGGTAAAAGCCCACCCTCATCTGCAAACCACCTAAACAGAAACATCAAGACTACCTTATGGTTACAAGTTTTTTTTTTTTTTCAAAATTTTAAATGCACATATGCAGAAAGGTAGTTTGCACAAGCTGATCCAGCTTGTTACAAGCTGCTTTGTTCACATGTTTTTAAAATCATTAAAATGGAAAAGCTTGAGTTCACATTTTAAAAAGACATTGAGGTATTACTCTGCTTAAAAAGCAATCTTAAAGCCTAAAGGCATTAAAAAGCACAGAGAGGGTAACAAGCACTCCTGTGTGTAACAGATAAACCCATTTAAATCAATAAATATAGAAACTTATAAGGAAAAACTGTATCTTTTTAAAAAGCACAAAACTTTACTATGTTGGCTAAAATAGTAAAAATAAGATTTACATTAGAGTAAATCAGTTTTCATAAATCATGTCCTCAGAGAACTTTACACCAGATGCCAAACAAAGCAGCAAACAAAGAATTAATGAAAGATGTGGCGTATGATCAATAAAAAGAAAAGAAACTTCACTCTGCATGTCCTCCTGAGCCGGTTCGTCTCTTACATGGGTCAGGGGTTTTACTCCTTACTGGGGGCGTTTTAAGTGATCTCAACACTTATCACCTCATCTTTCACTTGATCCGTGGTCACCTTGCCATGACACAGAGGAACATCACAGGAAATGTTCTGCGTTTGAATGAGGAAGCGCTTTGCTGCCTTCAGGGTGTGAACGATGCTTACCTCAGACTTTACAACCGGCCTCCACGCGCTGACCGGTTTGATGCTTTCGGTATCCTCACAACCGTTTTCACACACCGCTGCCTTACTGGGGTCGGAGGTAATCCCAACCACGGGGACCTTTGTCTCAGGAGTCTCCACTTTAACCACACAGGTATTGGGTGAAGCCTGCATCACTTCATCTGCAATCTGGAAAATTGCATCCAAGTTTATGTCGCGGTTTTTTGCCTCCTTCGTTTCCTTTTGCTGTAACTCCTGGTTGTGGGCGAACATGTGCGGGGTCATGGGGTACGCTCCCTAAAACAGATCCAAAATAAGCGTTTAGAGACAGAACATGTTTACTATGAGTATTTATTCATTTAAAAAATATCAATAAATACAGAAAAAGCCACTATATTTGCCAACCTGGTAATAACTTTGGGGAGAAAACAAACCCTTTTGAAGACCTATTAAATATGGCGACACAATGTTTGGATGGCAGCAACGGCAGCCTTCAAAGAGAACAAAATAAATCAGAATACATCTTAATTATCAAAGAAAACATTATGCATGTTTGAGTTTAACACTTTCTATACCGCTCAGTCTAATTCAGGGTCGTGTGGAAGCTGGAGCGTTTCCTGTAGTATACACCTGCACAGGTCGCCAGTCCATCGCAGTTGCATTAAATACTCATAATAATCAATGAACACGTAAAGCCGATTCCTGGAAACACATTAATACCTCAAAAGCAGGGTCACGGGGGGTCAATGAGGAGCTTAAGTTGGAATCCAGTTGTGCAGCTTTTAACATTAATTTTCTAGCTAAGAAATGTGATCTGCTGATGAACCTGCCTGACATTTAGATTTCACTTTATGGATTTAAGACATCGGAGTGCAATAAAGCAGATGGATGCTGCCATATGAGTCAGGTGTCCATACGTTTTACAAGGTGGTAGACACCGTATGGTGAGACTCTGGCTGTTGCTGGTTAGTGGCCACACAGGGGAAATGCACAGCAGAAGAGAGGGAAGAAAGTGCTGTTCGAGTCAAGAAACAGAGACATCAGGTGCGTTCACATCAGGGTTGTCTGCTAGACGTATCCCCAAACTAAATCAGAATTCATAAACAAGAAGATTCACTCTCCACCGGAACCGCATCAGATCACGGTTGATCCGATTTCTATCCGAGTTTTGACCGCAGTCCTCCACATCTTCCCAATAAACTAATCCAGAGCTGTGTAAAATCCCACATGTGTTTGTTTTGGTTGTGTTTATAAGCAGCGAGTGGGCACTTGTTTAGCCCTCCACTTCCTGTATTTGGTCTGCACAAAACGGACCGAGACCTGTGTTTGCAGGCAGACAGAGTACGCTTCTTGGATCTGAATCAGAGGAATCCATTAAACACATATCTTCAGGATGACTAGAATAACTATTTAGCTAATGTAATTTCAGCATCAAAAATAATTGGACCGGGCTCAGGCAGAAAACTCATTCTTACCTGTGGGGTAGTAGCCTGGCTGATGGGGAGTACGGGGGAGATTATAACTGGTTACATTTGGATTTCCGCTGCTTGAATAGATTGGTAAACCCTGCTGAATGTGCATGGCATTGGAGTTTGTGGCTGCTACGGTGTAGTATTGGTTTAAGGACATCGGCATCCCTTTGGCTGCAGGAAAGATGTTTGGAGGGAGGCCTGCAGCACCGTGATCCCTCATCAGGGAGAAAGGTGGGACCGGGGTTCCACAGTGTACATTTCTGATCTGTACTTTATTATCATACACATGGGGGGATTGTTGATGTGTGGTGCTCATCTGAAGAGACGTGCATCCTGCAAAAACACAAGATCATCTGTTAGAAAGGCTGAAATAAGCGTCTGCAAGAGGCTTTTATGCTAATTATTCATTTAATAGAGAAAGCTCACACACTTCTTTTTGGATCTCTGCTCACACTTTCTCCAACATGTTGTTGGTGGCGGTTCTGAAACCTGCAGCTGACCTCCACACCGGCTCTGATCTTAGCTTTGTTGTCCACAGTGAGCCTCCTGAGAGTCCCGACAAGCTCCGGGTGGTCTCGCTGGAAGCTCGGGTTGTAGAAGTAATGAAACACCCCGCTCTCCCCGGTGCTTTCGCTGTCCCTAAGCTCGCCTTTCTTAAACCCATACAGATTGAGCTGACGAACAAAACTTGAGAAATGAGTGGTTTTGAAGAATTTTTCATGTGAGTTTAGGTTGTTGGGAGAAAGGATCTGTGTCTCAAACAGCTTCTGGTTGATGACGATGTTCTCCCCGCGGCTGTCCCAGTGGATGGCTCTGATGGTCGGGTTGTTGACCAGCAGCCATAGTTTGGCTGGGAAATTGTTGGGATTAATGTTGTCGAGGAGGAAATTCTCATAACCGTCCATGTTTTGTCTCTGTGGGTGTTTAAAAAGTTCTGTTATAGGTGCGACTTCGCCTACAATGGCAGCATCTAGCTCTCATAACTATTGAAGCTATGCAGAAAATATACCGGGAAAAGTCCCTAAATATATCTTATAAGAAGACTGTTCTTAAAACTGTCAACCTTAGATATTAAAATTCATAAAATGCTTCATATGAACTAAGTTGATAAATACTAATGTGCAACTAACTAGCTAGCTTAGCTAAAGCTAACATTGCGCATATCAGTATTCGGCTCCCAAATCAAAGGCTGAATTATTTACAAACAAAAAGCAGTGCTGTAATATTAGAGAAGCACGCAGATAATTGTTCGGTTGTCTCTGTATATGTGATAGATAGGAAGGAATATAAATCAGATAATAAACGTACCTGGATCACCGGCCGCAGTCAGAACCGTTGGGAGTTCCCGAACCGTTAGAAGTCTGACGTTTCCCACACATAACACCAGAACTGAATAAAAACTCATTTTAATGGGCGAATAAACAAATTAGTCTGCCAATAACTTAATGAAACTATTTTTGAAGAAGTGATTAGGCATACTTTTTTTGCATTTTCAAATACATATTTTTAATTTAACAGAGTATAAATAGGCTACTCAAATATATTTACTTGACCATGTCACTTATTTATTTATTTATGTATTTATTTGTTTGTCTATTTATTCATCCATTCATTCAGTGACATTTTTTAAATTTTGAAAAAATTGTCAATATTTCTAATCATAGATTTTGACCCTCTATTTATTTCTTGAGTTTATTTATTCCTGCATTTCTGAATGCCTCATTATGCAAATGAGGGGGCGGTCCTTAACCATATTAAGCCAAACATATTTTTTTCAATACATAGAGTTTCTCTAACATTTTTTTTCTTTTTACAATGTCTTGTTCAGCATTAAAGCAGGCAGAACGATAGTCTGGCTACTGTATTGTGCTGAGCAAATGTGCTTTGTCAAGAAGATCTTCATGTAAATATATGTATATACAGAGCTCTTCTTGGTGTTCAGAATTTTTCATTTATTTTAAATGAATACTTGTAGATGGATCCAACTAGAGAAGACAGAAATGAAAAGGAAAGTAAACACAACCTAAATACACAAATAGAAAGATAGACACCACAAAAGGAAAAACTGTAATCCAACCAGATACTATTACATCCACTACACGTCTGTAGAGGACCTGACTTTATGTTTCAGACCAGTTAAAATAGGACAGATTGTAGTGTGTGGAGTACTCTTCCTGGTCAAAATGGTGATTTCATGCTCTGCATTCGGGTGTAGCAGCTTAACAGGCAGGGCAAATAGAACAATTTGTTGTTATACAGATTCCCAGTGTCGCAGCGAGACAAATGGATTGCAGCTGTGAGACAAGAGGACCGGGAACCTGCATAACCAGCAGATAATGTGGTTGACACTTTATATCAAACTACTTATGTAAGAAATAATACCCAATGAGGTATGCATGATCAAAAATTAATGGACAACACGGAGGTGCGGTTGCTTATAATTACTTTAAATGGACACATCAAAGGACATTAAGCCACTTCTACCACAGCCACTTACTAAACAAATACATATTAAATATATAATAATATGTTAACTTTTTTTAAACCATTAAAATAGTTAGTTTTCTCATGGAAAGTGTATTATTTACAGTAACATTGATGCATTGCTAAGCTAATCTGCAGCTGGGTCTGCAGCAGCTGGTAACGTATGTTCTGAGTTTCTGTTTCTTTGTGTTGTGGTTTCACAAAT
>JBAMIG010000016.1:2650478-2672830 GCA_037177335.1 Kiunga ballochi | reverse complement strand
ACTGCTTCTGCATTTTACCTTGTTTTCCCCTCATTACAAAATGAAAAAAAAAACTTTATTAGTTTTAAATATAAAACACTGTAAAGCAGTTCTTTAGAAACTTACATAGAAGAAACCATCTTCGTCCATGTCACCAAACACATGAATGATGTCTCCCGCGCTGAAAGTCAGCTCAGCCTGAGACAGAGGAAAGCAGGATAACGTTTAGCGAACCGTCTCTGAACAGAGTCAGAGAGAAAACTCACGTGTAGGTCTGACCTCTATGTCTGTGTTGGGGGAGCTTTCTCTTGGATCATAATCAAATATAGCAACCATCCTGCGAGCTCCTGAGGCTGGTTTCCCTACAGCTGCGGGGACAGCGTTCTCACTGGGGTCTGTGAAATAAACAGAAATGCAAACCATTTACTCGGGTCTGTCCACAAAGTTAGACGAGCCAAAGATCTGCCAGTTTATGGACATGCAGCTTTCTCCATCTGCGACTCACTCAGCATCATGCAAAGCTGAAAGAAAGTCACATCACTGCAGTCACACATCAAAAAATCTAAATTAGACTACAGGAGATTAGCAGTCAAAAAGTTAGCATTTCTATTTCCATGAACGGGGTCACGGTAGGTCGAGGCAAACGTTTGTCAGGATGAAAGAGCAGCCGACTCTGCAACACTGCGAGCAAAACAAGGACAAAAATTATTTGATGTTTTAATGATGCCACTTCTGTGAAATGAAAATGAATTAGGAAGACGGTCTGGCCTGCATGTAGAGCTGGGAGTCAACCAGTAGTTTCCCAATTCAAAGAATAAGCTGTTTTTTGCATGCTTTCTTTTAGAAAGGTGTAAACACAAAGGAACACATGCAGTCCTCTCATGCAAACTAAAATGTTGTCATCATGCAGATGCAACAAAGAGCATCATCAGCCTCATTACAAACCTTGACTGGAAGAGTTTATGCTCTCCTCCCAGTGTGCTGCAGAATCCACTGGAAAAGATGAGGTGACGGGGGAGAGTATAAGCAACAGCACAGAGGCATTTTAGAGCTTCTCTGACAGCACGTTTACATGTCACTCAGGCCAAAACTGCACTTTTAAAGCACATTCAAACAAGTTCATGCTATTAAAATAGTATAAAATATGTTTTAAACCCAGACTAACAAACCCAGATAAAGCAATATGAAATACTCCTCTGCTCAGGCTCCTAATTCCACCCAGTACAAAGAAGGATTTCTGTATTGATACAGCTGAACGTCCAGTAAAGCTGCTATAAATAACATTTTTACTATCCATTCTGTCAACTTCAGATTACTTTGAGCGTTTTGTGGTACTTTGCTTTACTTTCTTATTAATGTAGTGTCAAACACATAAAAGCGGGCAGCAGCTTGGTTTAACAATGTAAACGTACTGTGAGAATAATTCAGCCTCACATTAAGAATCATGACTGGAGGTACATGAAGATCAGAGAGGACGGATGTTTAATCACGTGAACTTTTGGTGGTCATGTAATTAATTTGTGACAGAGAAGCAGGATAGCTGATCAGCAACGTTCTGCCACATCCTGCCGCCTTATCTACAAAGCATTACA
The DNA here is from genome assembly GCA_037177335.1 of Kiunga ballochi. Lineage (NCBI taxonomy): Eukaryota > Metazoa > Chordata > Actinopteri > Atheriniformes > Pseudomugilidae > Kiunga > Kiunga ballochi. The sequence continues at coordinate 2,671,259 of JBAMIG010000016.1, read as the reverse complement.
TGAATATGTGATGGCAAGACTGAGTCAGGATGTTTGTATGCGGCTTTTAAAACATGAAGATGTTGCGGAGCTGGCACCAATTTAATCTGTCAAAGTTAACATTTAAAAGGATCTAGCAAGCTGTGTCGAAAGGTTTTAATGATCTGAAACAACTTCAGACCTACATATGATAACGTTTGTCTACAAAGCTGAGAAGATGTGTCATTTCATTACTTGTCTGGCCTAAAAATCCCCCCACCTGCCGCAGAGCGAGGAGCAGAAACTGTGACGTGTAAGAGGCAGAAAGAGAAGCAAACCAGAGATGAGAAGAAAGGAGAGGTGGGAAGCCGCAATCTGCAGCGAGACACACCTTTCTTGGATCGTCTTGGTTTTGGCGGTGGAACGGGGCGACGTGGAAGCTGTGCATGTGTGCGAGTGCCTTAATGAAGTTTTAGAGACCAAAAACAACAAAAGAAATGAAACCACAAACAAAACAACAACAACAGGTGTGAGAGAAGCAGACCAGACAAACTCGACAATGAAAAGCCAGCCAGAAGTCATTTCAGAAAGATGACCATCAGTGAGCAGCAGACACGGCAGCGAGCAACAAGTGGAAGTGAAAAGGTTAACATGCTGTGGTGGAAAGCAGGAAACAGCAGCAAAGTGCTCGCTTTAGTTTGCTGGTTGCCTGCAACCGTTCACCACAGACCAACACTTTTACTAATTTAACTTTACAGACACCTGCATAGAAAGCAAAGTCATGTTATAATTTCCTCTACAGAAACAATAAAAAGGAAACTATTAAATATCTAAAGTATTGACATTTGTTTTGTTGTTTTAAACAGTCGAGTAAAGATCATTTAATCTGAACTCCAAGAAGAGAAGAAGGAGCTTTTATTTCTATCATTCTCACATAAAATGAGCTTTAATTTTCTGTTGATCCTCCATCAGATGTGCGCCTACAAAACAAGTCCTTTCTATTCTTTTTCACTCACCACTTTAACATGAAAAGCGATGACTTTATGGGTAAAGCATTACAACTTACATAAGACTCTGAAATGACAACATCATTAAGGGACAAAGACTTTGTCCTTTTGACTGATACTTACTGATCTTCTCCATGGAGGCCGCTGTGGACAGGAAGCCCTGCTGCAGCAGCTGTTGCCGGGTCTCCTCATCTTCCACCTGAATCTCCGACACCATGTTGCACGGCACGTAGCCCAGACGACCCCCCGACTCCCCTCGATAGAAACCATCTGGATCTTTATCTCCGTAAACCTGGGGAGAGGCAGAGAGAAGCCTGGTTAACACGTTTCCCTGCTTCGACGAGGAGTTTCTCCACATTTTACATTTCTGGATTTTTAAAAACTTTTTTTAAAAACTAATTTCCAAACCGATGTCCATCTTTAATCAATGGCTTTAAAACATAACTGTTAGCATCTAATATATTTCTGCTATGCACTTCTGTAAATAAGGACAGAAAATCAGCTTTTTGCTCCTAAACTAAAGCAGGTAGAAGACAGTTGTTGAAAAACTGAAGCCAATATAACTTTTTCATAAGATCCATGACAAAAGGACTCTTCATCTTTCTTGATTTGCTACTTAATTTCCAAATAAAATTACAGCCAGCACTTGTACAACTCTGATGACATTTAGGTAGATTCTGGTTTCTAATCTACTGTAAATGACCTGCACAGTGCACTGATTATGTGGACTGAACTGCAAATCTTAATGGGAATAGAAAAATGCAGATTATCATATCTGTATTTTCTAGGAGCAAAATGAAAGCAACAGTAAATGAAATCACATATTTCCATCGACTTTTCCTCCACATTTATATTCTGATCCCAGGATGCCTGAAGCTCAACACATACTTTGATGATCTGTCCTTCACTGAAGGGCAGCTCCTCCTCAGCAGCATCAGGATTGGGCGACATGCTGGAGGGATCGTACGGAAAGAGGGCCACAAAAATGCGTACGTCACTGTCTCCTTTTACCTTTGGTGCTTCACCTGCAAACATACACACATGGAGACATAACTGATAACATAAACGCTAAACGTGACCCAGACTACAGTGATTTTTACAAAATAACTCAGTCTAAATGTTATTTAAACTCTTGCTTTCATACACTTTAGCACAATTCCTGTCATTTAACATAATTAAACTGTTAACAGAATCACATTGATCATTATTTCTGCACAGGAGAGTTTGCAGGGAAGCCATGCTCAGTTCTGCAGAGCTGTGTGTTTGCACCTCCCCCACCCCCCCACCACCTGCAGCGCTGCTATGAGCACTGTTTGCCAAGCACCTGTCCTTAAAAGAGGTAATCAAGCTAAACCACTGATCCTAAGCCGCATGAGCTGTTTGACAAACGTGCACACGTTCATGATCTGCAGCCGTGCAACAGAGGAAACAGCATTTGACCCACACTCTAAACTAAATGTAGGAAAACACTTCATAACATGTCCACAAAAGAACTACAAAGACAAGAAAAAACACTTAAGAGCTGAAGGTACACGTCAGTGTGCAAAGTGGCTCACGTTTCCTCTGTAGCATCATGCACAGACGAAGTAAGACATTAGCATACATGACAGAGGTACATTTGAAGACTTTAGTGAGACTTTAAGCTCAAGTCAAGAGACGCATTCTCTATCTCATTAGGGAGAATCAGCCCATCTGTGACAAGAGTCACGGGCAGACAACTCGCACACTTTCACATCCTCACTGATTTTCTAGTAGATAGGACAAACTTCTCCTTGCTCCCTTCCTCTATTTGCAAACATGTACTCTTATGCATTTATCTGTATTGTCAGCTCAGCCAGAGATAAAAAGACAAGTTTGTGGCATCAAAGAAGAAAGCTAGAAAGAGGAAGAGGAGAAAATGGGCTTATATTGTAATGCAGACTGTTTCTTTGCTGCTAACTGAGGTTACTATTTTAATGTCTGTTACTTCCTCCTGTCATGACAAGCCACTTTGGGTTAAGCCGGTTCTCAGCTTAGCAGGCTCTCTCCCACTTCTCCACTGGAGCTACAGCACCTCCTTCGCCCTGACCGCCATCCCCACCCCTTTCCTTAATGCACAAGGTGTTAATCTGACTACCTTCCTGTGAGAGGAGAGGGGGAGGCCTTCAAACATAAACCACAAGTATGTCAGCATCTATTCATACACAGTTTCCCTGCAGCTTTTAGTTTAGAGAGCAATGAAAAGCTGAAGAAGAGGCCTCTGACCTTTGGGTTGTCTGGTCTGAGAGTTCCCTGGTCTACCAGTAAGTTCTGCCTGGTTCGCCCATGATGGACCCGCCACAGCTGGAGGCATCTGGCTGGGTTCCTGTACCAAAATAACAAACATATATATGCATGAAAAAATGAATGCAGACGTTTCATTTCTTCTTATAAACTATGACTGGTGTTTAAATCTTTACTTGATGCAGTAGAGATGAAAACATAAAACACGATACTGCCATGTTAGAAACATTACAGCACATCAATGAGGATAAAAGCTGGGTGCTTTCCGACAGGCAGGAGAATGTGAAAGCAACAGAAATTGGTGCGTTCACAAGGGGAGGAGGGAGATTCGGCTTTGATCGCTTGAACAGCAGCAATCTGACCTCTCTCTGTCCAGTGGTGATGATGGAAATGCTCGCTTCTACCTACTCAGATCTGGACTTATGTCCTATCCACAGAATCACTCAAAGGGGAAAATCCACACAGCTACATGGGAGAGGAGGGGAACTGGGACAGCACATCCATTGCAGGACTGCAGTAATGTTTACCATTGGCTCAGCTTTAGGCCCTCGACGATGAGGAGGTCGGCTGTGCTCCATTTGAGCCCCGTCAACCCACCACTCAGAGCTCATCTGCTCCACCACCACCTCCCCGGGGTTGTACTCCACATGCGGCTCGTTGTCAGTCCCGTACTCCACATCGATCTCCATCCCACGCCCAACAGGTGACCTTACAGTTCGTACTGTTTTGCTAACTGGGTAGGGTCTTGGCACTGGTCTGGGTAGGTCATGCTCGGGGGTGGCCAGAGCGGCAACAGCCATCTGACTCCTGAGCATTGCCTCCCTCCTAAGGCGGTCCCCTAGACTTCGGAGCAGAACTTTGCTGTTGGGGCTCAGCTTGTGTTGACAGCGGGCCACGACCCGCCTGCTGGTGGGACCCTCATATAAGCTTGCATTTTCATCCTCGGGATAACTAATGGTGTCTGCATAATGCACCCTGTGCTGCGTCTTCGGTTTGACCTGTGAGGGCTCATGTCTCATTAAAGGCTCTTTGGTTAGGGATCGAGGATCCCTGTTGAAGTGGTGATGGTACGGGGGGATTTGTGGGTGTGGGTTGTGCTGGTGTGGGTGATGCTGGGGGGCATGAAGCGGGCGCTCAGACTCTCTGAAGTGAAGGTGGCTGGACCCTGTACGAGGCTTGCCGCGGTGAGCTAAAGGCTCTTCCTGACTGCTGTCCTCCTCTTCGGTCACCTCGGCGATGCTGAACAGCTGCTTGCTCTGGTGGACCTGAGGAGGCAACTTTAAGATCCTTTCCAGCACTTCCTCATCACTATCTGGTGTCTCCAACTTTCTTGACTGCGAGGAGCACATTGCAAAGCAAACAGGAGTGCATCGGCGAAGGTAGGATGAATAACATTGTTTGGGGAAAACAGGAAAAACAGGTGATAAAATATGATCCAGACGTGCAAAAGAGAAAAGAAAGAAAAAGCAGAAAAAAGAATCACAAGCATAATCAAGGATAAAAAACAGAAAAAGAGAAGTAAAGAAACTAAAATATGCATTTTCATTGATAAAAGCAGAAGCTGTGGTGCGATACACAGACATGTACAGGGCTGCATACAAATCTATTTACCCTGGCAGCTCCAACTGTGTATCCCCTGCCCTGTACTTCTCCGAGATGGTCCGAATAAAGGTCCTCTTCTTCTTCCTCCAGGATGTCAGATAGGTCTGAGCGGCTGTTGTCTGCATGGTAGTCACTCGGAGGCTCGACAAGCCCTCTGCCATAACTCTGTAAAGTTACACATCAGCACATGGATGAATTTATCTAGATAGAGGAGTCAGTTCAAAACAAAGGTTTGAAATGACAGAAATATTACAACACTTTGCATGGCCTTCCTGTGCATGCAGGTTAGTACAGCGCAAGCTTTTCATAAGGCCAACACACTGCAAAGCTTAGACTGTACAGAATTTATTTTAAAATAAACAATTTCAATAAAGTTTCTCAAAAATCCACATTTGTCATCTTTAAAATGTTTGTAAGATTCTAGGACAGATGTCTACTTATGTATTATACAAGCAAACTGAGTGAAAACGTGGCAAAGAAACCTTTGTATATACTGAATAATGTGAGCTCATCAACTCATTGACTCTGCTTTGGTTGTTTCGTTATATGGAAAGCCGATTTGGTGTCAGAACGTCCCCTAAATGTGCCGAGTGCGCTCCAAGCACACACCCAACATGATGTGAATGCGTCTGGTCTAATAGCTACAGTTTGTTGATGATGAAGGACAACAAACGAGGTGAAATGAGCAGGTTGTGACAGTATTTCTTTTTGGCTTCCATTGATGCTAATTATTCCAGATCTTTTTTTGTTCTTTGTTGAACTTCACACTGATGTTCCCTACTGGAGGCAACACAGTTCCCATTAAAATAACCTCCAATGTTTCATTTTAAAATCAATCAGTGCTGACCTGCTGCTTCCGGCTGCACGCCGGTTCTTGGTCCTGTCTCAGGAACTCCTCAATGGATACCAGGCGGGTGTTCTCCTGCTCCTCCTCCACCTCTGACTCCAGTGGTGAAGTGCTGGGAGGTCTGTGGACATTGATACTCTGAGGGTTTAGGAGGTCTGTGATTGGGGCTTTGGGTGGGGTAGGGATGCGCTCAGGGGTTCCAAGCTTGGCACTGGGGTCGTCGATGAACTCCGTGATGGATGGGAAAGGACGTATTGTCCCAGGGCTGTCGGTGTCTCTGCGCTGCTCTAACACTGCTGCAGATGCTGTGACTGGTGCTTCTACTGGTGCCACGACTGGAGGTGACTGAGGTGCTGTGTTGATGGAGTAGGCCACATTAACCTGATGGTGAAAAAAAAAAAAGACAGTTAAAAAGAAAAGGAAATTATGCTTCTCTCTCTGGAGCGGTTTTTAAACACGAGGATGTCTGCAATATGTAACAACCTAAGTCTTAATTTAAGCTGAGATTCGTTCACATTAGAGCTGTTAGAGCCATGCAGGATTACCAACCCGTTTCTTTTGCACCACTTTCATTTATGCATCAAGTCACTGAATAGAAAAACTGAAATGAAGGAGGTGAATATATTGAACGAGTGAAAGTGAGTGTGAGTCAGAGTAAATATAAAAATCAGTGTCAGATCTGTTTGAGTTATGAGCTCATGCAAACTGCAGTGCTCTAAAGTATCACGTTTGCCTCCCTGCAGTCTCCCAATTACTATGCTTTTCATGACAGGCATGTTTCCCATACTTAATTTTATCTCCAAGAATAGATGTGATGCAGTTTATAATAAAACATAAGAAGAAGAGAGTGATTATTACCACTGGAGTAACAGTGGAGGCTACTGGTAATGCGGCCTCGCACGTCGCTAAGGCAGCTGCTGAGGAGGGGTTGGCCCAGGCTTTCACAAACGAGGCCGACGACAGAAGATCTTCTGAGTGAAGTGCATGAGGCAAATTGGAAGCGATCTCTAAAGTGCAGCCAGAGATGAGTACGTCTGACGGCAAAGTGCTGGGCAGCGCAGAGACTTTGGCGGCAGAGTTTCTGTAGGATGGTGGCAGGCTACTGGGAGCTACTGGGCTGCAGGTTAGGGGTGGCACAACTGGGCCTGCCAAGATGGCAGCCAGCTTGGAGGGCACGTTTACAGGCAGAGAGTCACAGGACTCCCCATGAGCAGACATGGTGCGGACAGTGAGCTCCTGAGCTGCCTGGAGGGACTGAATTTGAGAGGGGCCCAGTAGGGCGCTGCCTGCTGTCGGGGAAGAGACCTCCAGCACCTTGGAGAGCAGATAAAACCCACATGTCAAATATATCAAACTGAACACAAGCTTACAACTAGTTAGAAACATGCTCCTTTCTTCTTGCCTTTTTCCTGTCAACATATATTGTGTATCCAGTGACACGGACTCCATTTGAGGTCCCAGCAGCATCTATGGTGACTGGCAGCCAGCTGATGAGAGCAATCCCCGGAGAGGGACCGTGCTCCAGCTGTACGTCAAGAGGAGCATCAGGAGGCCCTGTGGTAATTAAATGCATTAAACCACAGACAAAATACAGATAAACAAACTGCTTAACTAACTCAAACTGGAAGATAAATGTGTGGTATAATAAATAATTACAAAACTAAACAGACTTCTCTACAAATCCTACTTCTGCTCTACAGGAAAATGAGAAAGTAAGAAACCATATACCTGAATTCCCAGACAGTGGGCTTGAAACTTTAAATGATTGAGAGATTATGTAGACAAATATAACTCAAGTCAATACAAATACCGCAAACGGAGCAACTGTGGGTCCACATGTAACTTAGCTCAGAATTTAAAGATGAGCAGCAGCGATTCAGCAAAAACTATGTTTAGCTCTTTCTATGCAATTTTACCCTTAAAAACTACTTAAACATCAACACAGACTATATAAAGTCATCAGCAGGAATATTATGTGGTGGAGAACGGTATCTGTAAACTTTCCTTCATTTAACAAGAACACATTTAGCTCTGAGCTAAGGCTCTTTGATAAAGGGAGAAATCCCTACAGACTCAAAAGCATCAGTAGGACAGCAGAAGATGGTTTAATTTGGGTGAGTTAACTGAAGACAGAAATAGCAGTAAAATGTGAAACCAGGCCCTGAAAAGTAGGTCATAGCAGAGTATTTCATAATACTGGTGCATTGAGAGAAACCACCTGAAAATCCTGCTTGTGTGCAGAGCTACTGTCGCCACATAAAAACACGATAAAAGTTCAAACTCTTCATGAAACTGCATGCGATTATATTCACACATAGCTTTTCTGAGTGTCTGGATTGATTTTTTTATTTAATTAACTAATGAAAAAAGCTTGTTGCTACAGGTAACAGCAAATGCTTGGAAGCTAACCACGGATCTGGTCGACTTCACACACGTGTCTGCATTAGACTTACGTAATTGCTTCAGATGGGAATTATAATTTTAAATGAAAATAAACAGATAAATAAAAGAGGCTCAAAAGGCTGTGAAAACACTTAATCTGGCTCAAACATTTGTGCCAGATTGAGGCTTACATGTTGAACTCAATATAAATGTGTGACAGGATTAATGCTGAATTCTACTGATGACCAACGTAAGAATGTAAATCCTGACCTGCCATCAGCGTGGTAAAGGTGATCGTAGCGCTTCTGTGTTCACGCCGCTCCACAGGTAGCTCCCATGGTGTGCGGTGTGGCCGTGCTTCCACTTTGACTGTGTACTGCAGGCTGGGCAAGAGGTTACTGAGGCACAGCGAGTAGCAGCCAGCCTTCACCAGCTCACACTCCTCATCGTTCAAGGACACAATGTGCACATAGTTGCTGTTGCTGGGCAGCCAGGTCAGGTTGGCAGAGGTGGCGGTGACCCTCTCCACACGCAGCTGTGTGGGCGCCACGCAAACATCCAGCCCGACTAGCATGCTGCAGCGGAGCTGGTCTGAGAGGCCCTTCTCTGTCAGGCTTTGCACAGACACACGGTAGGCTTTGAGGTTTATGTCTAGCCGCTCCAGCACCGCTTTGGTCTGGGAACCGAAGGGGACGTTCAGCCGCAGCTCCTGGTCCACATACACATTATAGCTCCACACATTGCCCCACCCAGCCGGCACCAACGGAGAGTCCCAGCCAATGATGATACTCTTTGCAAGTTGTTTGATGAGGGTGAGTTTACGTGGGTAAGGCACGATGTCCACTCCCACCTCCTCCAAATCCAAGTCCAGGCCGTTGGTGAGGGGGGCTGGGACAGACAAGGCCGACGCTGAATCTGAGAGGGCTGAGGCAGGGCCAGAGGCGGCGGAGGCCTCTGTCCTTTCTGAGGCGCTAATGCCCGTGTGGAGGTGATGCTGGTGGCTGGCACTGTGCAGGCTGCTGTCAAGCAGGGAGTTGTGGGACATGTCCCCAGTCTCTGGATGATGCGTGCTCATTACATCGTCGTCCGATACTCGTTCCACAAAGTTGGAGGGGACCAGCCCCCTTCGTCCATCCATAAGTTCACCTGACAGGAGCCAAAACAAAGAATGTCACATCATGTATGTGTATAAATATAAAGCTCGACTGAAAATCCAAAAACCAGTTACCTTCATAAAAACCATCGTCATCCATGTCCCCATATACATAGATGTATTCTCCAGCAGTGAGTGGTAGCTCCACTTCAGGATTGTCATTGGGGCCGTCATAAGGATTATAGCTGTTTCAATTAAACAAGCATTTGTATTAGTTTTTCTCACCAGTTAAACTGATGCTGTTGTCAGTCAGCTTTATGACTGGTTTAAAGCTGACCTGTATCTTGCAATGAAAACCTGAAGCTTGGCTGCACCCCTGCTGGCTGTGTATGGTCCCGGGGCCACATCGATGTCCAACTCCTCCACCTCACTGGCAGTGTCCACCTGAGGACAGCAGAGACAGCTTTTCTATAAAACACAGTGAATATAATAACATGAATGGAACTAAAGTAGAATAAATCAGCTGGAAATCAGGTTGGTTTGATCTAATAATGAGTAGGATATAAAGGATAAAATAACTCAAAGTTCATTCAGTTCACTCATTATTTATGTTAATTATACCCTTAGTTTATATAGAAACTGCTACTGACATGCTGTATGTTATTTATAGGGCTGTATTTAAAATTTTTTATACAAATAAACCATTTAGAGTTAAAAATCTTCAATGTAATACAGCAAAAATCACTGGGACTGTAAGAGCCAATTTCACTGAGATGAAAAAAAAAAAAAAAGCAGATAGTAAAAATAAATAAATAAATATTCGGCTTCAATCCAAAATAACAAATCAGTGCCCACTATAAAATATCCAGAGCTTCATTTAATATTATGTTGTAAGCACTACGAGTTTCTAATCACCTTGAGTTGATACCTGATGTGCAGCTGCACACAGCAGAATAAAATTATTTATAGTTCCCTGGGAAAACCTTTTTAAAAGATAATCACCAACAACTACTACTGTAGAACCTTTATAATCCACACTGCCTAGTGGATTATCTCACTAAATATGAGCTTTGTCCAACTGTGGTGTGGTGCAGTGCCTGGATGAAAAGACCACAAGCCGTCTGGTCATGCAGGACCAGACGCCAGCAACACGGAGGGATAACAGCATAAAGTACAAATCTTAACCGTTTATCTTAAGTGTACATGCGGAGAGAGCACAGGAAGAATTAGACATGCATGACAGCACGGTTAAAGAGGGCTTTTTAAGTCCATTAAATCCTTACAAACAATGCGACTGTGCATGACTGCCTTGGTAATCTTGACAAGTGATCCGTTTCTGTCTAGAAATAGTGATGGCCGAAGATCCCCAGGAAGGAGAGGATCCTGCACCGGATATTAGCACAGCCTAGAAAGGACCACTCTATTCTGTTTTCACATTCACAAGCCCGTTGAAAGGTTGCTTAGAATATGTGCATCAAGGAAGCTGAGTTTTTGGCAGAAAAATGACTGATAATTATATTGATCACATATCAGAAATACTCATTCACTGTAGTTTTAATGTGGAGACTGGAAAAACATTTATGTAGGATACAATATATAACTATAGAGCAATATATAACCTCTCCTTTATGTCTAAAATATGTTGAGAAAATGTTTATACTCAACTATGTGCCCATCTGAACAGAAACAATCTGTGCTGGGAAGAGTCTAAATCCTGACTGAGATTCTTCAAACAGACAGCACTGGTGAAAGTTACTAATGATCTTCTCTTGGCCTCAAATAGAGGAGTCCTGTCTGTTCTCATCTTGTTGATAATTGATCACAGCATTCTGCCACAGAGGTTGAAACATGTTATTGGTATGAAAGACACTGCAACAAGTTTATTTAAGTATTATTTTATATATTTCATTTGTTTGTATAAATGACGAGTCTTCCTCACACATCAGAGTAAATCATGGAGTTCCTCAGGGTTCTGTGCTTGCTCAGGATGGGAGATTGGATCAAAGTTAAGATTTCATGCAATATTTTGGTTTCTCTTAGCTTAGGTATTATTCATGAACTGACTCAAATTGATGTATGGGAAGCGCCCTGAGATAACATTGTCATTAAGTTATTAAACTATACAAATAAAGTTATATTGAACTGAATTCATTTTATTGTTATTTGAGATTTTTAGTGCTTTTTCTTCACTTTGAACAAGAGTTAAATTAGTAACACCTGTTTCCTGCTTAGAGCTGCTCTAGTTTCCTGTTCATACTGAATCTAAGCACCATGTTTCCTTCCTTAAACAATCAATCCAATGGTTTTTTTCAAGTTCTGCACTGTGACCCAATAATTTGAGTTAGTCATGTTTTAAACATGGAAATATCTAAAACCTGCAGGACCAGGGTTAAAAAATCCCAGATGTAATACCCATTACATGGGGCAAAGATTTCACATAATGATGTCTCACACACACTCACTCTCTCTTGCACACACACATAAACCATCCAGCTGATGTGAACCTGTAAAAGTCCTAATAACACTGCTGTTTTTTTACTGCTGTGTGCTGACAGCATATCTGTAAAAGCTAAAACTTATTTTGATGGGAAGACTAAAACAACAAATATGCTTATAAAATGTAAATTCTGATTATAAATTTATATTAATCTTTAAATGTACAATGGTAAAAAGAAGTACAATCCACATCAATGCATGTAAAAAGTTTAAAAGTTGTGGTACCTCATGTGCGGAGCTTGATTTGTGTGGACTGAGGTGGGTGTCTGACTTGGGGGTGAGGTGTGCGACCTCTGACTTGATGGATGAGGAGCCTGACTTGCTGACGCTGATGGTGGGCAGCTCTCGGTGCTTGGTAACAGGCGAGCGCTCCACTCTGGACAGTCCGGCAGCATGAGGCGTGGCCCCCATGCGCAATGCGGTGGCCACATCTATGAAAGAAAAAAAGAAAGAAAGGGTATAATCTATGTCCTTGGTGAACATCGGAGTCCTCCTGCCTGTTAACCCGGTTGTCTGTGATCTGCTGGGAGGATGAAATCGCTGCTTGACATGCAGGTGGCTCAAGGTTAAACATGGCTGATTGAAACAGCGGAGGTGGAAAAAAAAAATCCTGAGTCCATCTGTCTGAGGTCAGAGGTCACTCTACCTCGTGTCAACGTGTGTCACACCATCATACCGGCAATGTTAAGGGGCTTAACTGGTTCCACGCGTCACAGGCATTTCACACTTCATCTCACGAGCGGGATGAAGTTTGATGGTGAGAATTACAGACAAGCTCTGTTACAATGACGGTGAGATGAGGGTCAGAACATGCCGTGCTTTGGGTGACACATATCATGACTAACAGAGACGGAGAGAGCGTACCGAGCGGGTCATTACCCTCCGGGCAGGAGAGAGTGTCACCTCCCTCAAGACTCCAGAAGGCTATTTCACCCAGAGACACCATATCCAATGTGCAGTCTAAAACACATGTAGCAGAAACAGGTTGGCTGCATATCCTGAGCTGAAAGATGTGGAGTAGATTTGCATTGTTACATTAAAATCAGGTTGGATTAATGGGCTTTCTATAAATATAACCTTTTATAAATACACAGCAAACAGAGGAAAAGGAGATTATGGTGAGGTCACATGAATGATATGCAAAAGAGAAAACCATTATCAATATAATGTTCAGTGTAATCTTATATCTCCTTATTCTTAAAAGGACATATAAAGAGTCAATCATGAAAATGATTCGACAGGAAGCATCCAGATTTAAAAAATTAAATCTCATGTTTTTAGAGGCACTTCTATCCTGCAGGGGACTTTCCCTGTTCTGCAAGGACTAAATGATGCTGGTTTGCAGCCTGTTTTTCACAACGCCTCCACAACCTCCTGCAGACACAACCCTTTAGCTACTGCAACATGAAGCACATGTGCAAAAGCGCTACATTGGACCACAATGATGACTTCCTGATACAAGTAGATTCGATTTTTTCTTTTTTTAAATGGACCACAGACATGAGCCCTTCTCAGCAGACCTGTGTGTGAGCTGCTTGGGTTAAATATGCATCAACCACATCATTTTTTTTGTCTGTGATATGTTGCTTGGAAGTGTCAGAGCCTCGGTGTGAAACATTATGCTCAATAAATTCGAGTGTCTGTAATGAAACATGAGCTATTGTTGACTGGATTGCAACATACTCAGTAAAAATCTGGTTATGTTCTCATCAATGCTGAACTCAAGCTCATAAATACTTTACAAATGCCAAATAAGCACTCGTCACGTTGCGCCGATAATCCAGATGTTTGCCAGCGTGAGCCAGTTTGTTATTTCTGAACCAGTGTAGAAAGGGTTTAAAATGATGGTTTGGTGGGATTATCGTGGAATAAGACAGATTGACTGATTTCAATTCTTTGTTAAATGACTTAAAGCTTTCCACTGGGGGGGAGGGGCAGGAGAGACGTGTGGCAGGGATCTATAACGCTAAAAGCTCCCAGCAGCTCACCTCGCTCAGTAGTCAGGCCCACCCCATTGGTCAGAACAGAGAGACTGGGATTGTTGAGGAGGCTGGAGCTGGCCAGATCCACTTTCGAGGCCTGCATGCGAAACTTTTCCAACTCCTGGGAGAGCAAGCCGAACTGTTCACTCTGGCTGCGGCATTTCTCCTCCAGCTCTCGTACCTTCGACTACACGTGGAGAATGGAACACAGAGAGCAAACATTCAGAAACACGACGGTGAAGATGACCGAGTGGAAAAATCTACCTTTCAAAATGCAGCATCGACTTATCTAAAGAAGAAAAGCAAATGTGTGAAGTGCTTCTAGCTTTTAGTTTAAACATTACAGGAATGCGATGTCATGAAGGTAGATTTTTCCCTGAATTAGTGCATCTAACACGGTGGAAGTAAGCGAGCCTAACTGAGCCATGCAGAAACATTTTATAACTGTGCAGCCGCTATAAGTTTTAGTATATTAAAACAAACACAGCAAACACAAATCAGTATGAGAAAAAGGGTTAGGGTAGGGTTTCTACTAGACACACTTGATCAACTGTGTGTCCACAAACAGTGTGTGAAGGTGGGGTTCATATATTTATCTACTTTTAAACAGCAGAGTCTTGCTTTTGTCTTAAACTCATTTTAACAAATTACTTAATTCTGCACAGCTCTGCTGGTTTCTATATGTAGCTGATTTAACTTCCGGCTGCGGTGGGAGCTTCCTGACAAAAGCCTCAGCATGAAACTGTCTGAACAACATTTCCTGTCAGCTCGCATCTACGTACAGCAAAGCGTGCAGTCAGTAATCATCTAAAGCACTGAGAGGATTCACGGATGAAAACTATTTAAAATGGCACTCAGAGATATATAAATGTGGTAAAACATTCTCACTCAGCTTGGGGTGATAACTGTCACAAACACTGGTAAGCAAACAACAATACACACGCCAAGGCTTGTTGTTTCAACATATAATACAGGTTTAAGCAGCTGTGTTTGTAAGAGCTACAGGGTGTTCGGGTGACTTAAACCACGAGGATTGGGCCAAAGGAGGTCAGGAAGTACCTGCATGCAGTCCAGTGTACTCTGGTTAGCAAAAAAGGTAAACACAAAAGACAAAAACATGCTTGTGAAATAAAGACTTTAGGAAAAACAAATGATAATATTAAAGCAGAAAAACGGCGTGAATCCTGCCACCAGGATCACCAGAATGTGTCTTTCCCTCAGCGGCCGGCGCTCAGTGGGGAAAGAGACTTTCTCTTGTGATGCTTCGGGTTTAAAACGAGACAGAAAGTGAGAAAATTGAAGCCAGGAGGAAGGAAGTGAGCCGTTTTAAAAACAGGAGCAGCAATACCCTACCAGCTCCCTCCGCAACACAAGCTGAGTCAACTCCTAAAATAAAACACACACTTCTTTAAGGAACAAACTGGTGATAAAATGCACTGTGGGAAATAAGGAGAACTGATGACAGACATACATATATATAGAGAGAGTCATGTGGGTTTAGGACACTTTTGCTGCAGGCGTTTGTGAAGTTTTAATCCTTTTGCTTTTTTTTTGGTTTGTTTGTTAAATCAGTAGCCAATCAGACAGATGGGGATTTCAACTGTCTGCTGTGTGGATTCATTTTGAACTCAGAGTGTGTTCGAGTCACACCGACGGCGAGCGTGAACGTCACAAAGCAGCACAGAAGCCATCTGTTCAAACGTTTTTTCAGACCTACTCATGCCTCAAATACACAAGCATTTCCAGCAACAGCCTCTCTGCCAGGTGTTCAGGTAAGAACAAAGCCTGCTGGTGCAAAATGGAGCAAAAAAGAAAAAATGGTTCATCTTTTGCCCAAAATGAGCAAAATCAGGATCTTTTCTTTAAACTATTTCAGCACAGAAACACTTTGCATTATGGGTTATCTTCCACTTGTCTGGTGTTCTTGGTTCATATTTTAGCGTGGCTGTCATATAAAAGATAAGCTGCTTGAGTTTCTGCTCTGTGGACATAAAAACTCACCTCCAGCATCTGAACCACTCCTTCATGCTCCCTCTTGGCGAATAACTGAGCCTAATGATAAGAAAAAACATTAAAAAGTTATTTTAACAGTAAATATTTGCTTGCAAAAATGCAGTTCAGAGTACAGCAATCTCTGCTGAAACTGTTTTATTGGTGCTCTAAGGTTGCCTCCTGCTGGATGAAGGAACGCATTAGCTTTTAACACAGATTCCAGTACCTAGAAAACAAAGTGTTTCTTACCCGCTGTAACCGTTTGATTTCATCCTGTTTGAACTTAAGGATAGCCAGTGCCTGCTCATGCTCCAATTCCAGCTGCTGCCTTCGCTCGGCGACCTCTCGCATGTGCTGCGCAGGGAGCAAACAGTCCATCAGAGAAAGCGTAGCGGCACGGCAGAACACACAGCAAGTTTCTGACCCCAGCTGTACCTTTAGGACCTGCTCTAGGTTCTCCAGTTTGGCACGGAGTCTCTGGTTCTCCTCGAGAACTGAATTGTGTTGAGCGGTCACTTCAGAGAGATCTTCCCTCAGCTCCTCATTCTCAGCCCGAGTCTGAGAAACAGCAGCGGGTCAGCCGACAGCATCCTTCCGGCTCATTTTAATCTGAGGCCGCGACCGCTGAGCATCGTGATGGCAAAAGAATAAAAACGAGACACCAACCTGGTCGAGCAGCTGTGCCTTCCTCCTGAGGAGATCTGCCTCCTCTTTTAGTTGCTCATTTTTGCCTCGCTCATCCTCAAGCTGGCTCTCCTGTTACAAACACACAGGTCAATGTTTGGGTTCACATCTGATCCCAGAACGTCAGGAAATACTGAGCGCTCACCAAATCCAGACATCTCTTCTGTCGCTTCTTTACTTCATGCTCGAGATTTTCACATTCTTTTCTCTTTTTGCTCAACTCGCGTTCCTGAAAGGATAAACACAAGAATCCAGATTTTCACTGAACCTCTTCTTCAGGATACTGTCAGAACCATTATATGATGCAGGGGGAATAATTTCCTGAGTCAACTTCCTAAAAAAAAACAAAACACACTTTCTTTAAAAGAAATCACCTTGTAACAGAATGCATCGCCTTTAGTTTCAATGCTGACTTGTGACACGGCAGTGCTGAGGTATTACAAAGCTTAGCATCCTCTAATTATTCTAAATGCAGCTTACATGCAGAAGCAGCATAGGAGAAATCAGCTTATTTCAGCATGACCACAGGCCCTGAATAAGGCATTACCACAGTGACTGTGTGGAGGGAAGCTACAGGCTAATTGCTGACCACCAGCAGCTGACTGGAAGAGATGTAACCAGAGAGGACACGGCAAGACAATAAAGATAATTAAACAGCAATCTGTGGTTTGATTTAGTTAATTGTGAGAGTTGCAGGTCTGAAGGTCAGAAAGATGGGAAGATATCCTGCTGTTTCATCATGTCCTGATTGAAAAGGTAAACTTCCTATCACACCGTTTCTTCCTGAGTTGCTTAGTGATTGCAGCTGGTAGTTTTTCCTGGCTTTGGACAGGCCTGTTTATTTAACCCAGAGGACTGCAGAGACTCCCCGAGCTGGCTTTAATTCACATGTAAACCAGAAGCTTCAGAAGTTTTTCACATGCTTTCCTAACTTGATCCACCAGAGGACATCATTAGAAATGTGCCATTTATTTGGATAAATTCTCACGGTAGAGCCATAGTGGCAAACGGACTGTCCTGCAAGCCAGGCAACGTCAAATATAACAAAAAGCTTGAAGAAACAAACCAACGTTGACCTGAATCTGATTTTACAGTTTATAATTTTAAGGCTTTAAATGACTGGTACAAAGGTAGCGGCGATCGTGCAGACAAAGTTGCTGTTCCTTTTTATTTTTTAAATGTGTCTTGTCCCGCATCTGAGTTGTCGTTCCTAATTATGGAACAACTTTATATAAGAACAGCTAATACCTTAAAAACTTAAACTATATTAAAATCCACTCCTTTTCTCTTCAGCTCTAATACAGAAAGACAAATACATCTGGATTTAATCAGTTTTATTTTATTTTGCTCTGACTCAAATGTTATTCATCTACATTTAGTCTGTTTTAATGTTTTACTGATTTCACTTATAGCAATTTAATCATTTTTTTGCACCCAAGTTGTTGGAAATTTACCACCACACTTCAACCCATACATTTCTAAATGTTTTTTTTACGGATAAAAGAAATATTTAGAGGAGTGGCACTTCAGAAGGATACAAGAAATCTTCTGTAGCAAAGAAAATGTTTTTCAGCAGAGGACCACCAACAGGCTTTATGACCACTAACAGTCTTCTGTGCAATGACTCGAGCACAATGATCATTATAATTATTATGTGGGGAAACTTCAAAGTAAAATGGCATCAGAGCCACGGTCTGACAGCGTTTATAGTTACTCCTGTCATGGATATTGTAACCCAGCACCAGGCCTACATCTCCTTTTATTCAAACATGATCATTTATATTCCCACAGACACGTGTAAACCATCTGCTGAAGAGCAGCAACACAAAAGACCCGAGATCTTCAAGTCCGCTCCTCCAGGGCCGGTGTCCTGCACGTACTGAAAGCTGAAACGCACCCGATTGAAATGAAAGTGATCTCCATAGCTTGTGTCAAATTCTGCACCAAGTCTGTTAATGAGCCATTCATCTGAATCAGGTGTGTTGCAGCAGGGAAGCATGGAATACCAGCAGGAAACCAGCCCTCGAGGACCAATACCCATAACCAGCTAGGATAAAAGATACCTTACATCACCAGGGTCTGGACAAATGAAGAGCAGAAGGACATCATTTATGTAATAACTACGATAAGCAATCTACACCTATGCAAGAGGATATAACCCTCAGGTAAATAAAGACAATACACAAGTTAAACAAGAATGTAAACAAAGCCATGATCAATAAACTCCAATCATTACTACCACACTGGAATGTTGTAATACATTTACATAAGTCAAGTACCTGCATCTTATTCTAAACTAACTAATCATCTGAAAGGCCTCGTACAGGTCTGCTACCCTCAGTAATCTAAATAAGTATAAAACATTTATGTCTCTGTGATTGCTGTGCTATAATCTTAAAAAAATAGTCATAATAATCTCCCAGACTGAAAGCTGAGTCAGCATGTTCCCATCATGAACACAGTCACAGTATTACCAGCGCTAACAGGCCTAAAAGATGTTAATAAACATAACTGATGTTCTCCACAGCAACTGGTTTGTTACATCACGTTAAAACAGACCAGTTAAATACAGACCAAAATAATCCTGAGTTTCAGTTTTATAGGATTTCAGCAAAACAATCAAAGCAAACACAGGAGTCCTAGAGGGATCCGCTAGATCCTAATGAGGCATCGCTGCAGAAACCTGAAACTGTCTGAAGGAATATTAAAAAATTAAAGTAGATTTTACCAAAATTTCCTAATTAAATGACCAAAATACAGAGATCCTCATGAGGAAGATAGAAAAAAAAAAAGATGTTTGGAGTCAATTTAAGATGTTTTGTGTGCTACATACCTGTAATCTATAAAAACCTGCACTGCTGATGCTATTTCCCCATTTTATCCAATTTGTTTTGCATTTATTTATTTACTTGTAGCTGTAGCCTAATTAAAACAGGGATGCAAACTGTAAACAGACAAATATTGATCCAACAGGCTCCATTAGCCTGAAAGTTATTCTCTCACTTCCACATTTATAAACAGATCTGTGAGACTCAATGTGCACATTTACATTACACTTCATTCATGTACGATTCCTGCAACCACAGCACAAATACAGAGCCGAGAAATCTGCTGCAGTAGCTACTTCACCAAATATGAACTCGTGATATGTGGCAACAATGGGACTATCCGCCTCCCAGCTGTAGAGTCTGAATTAAAGTGGTGCAACAATCCTTTTTACCAGGACTAAAAATATCTTCATGCTTGCTAAGCAGTTGCACAAAGACACACAGACTTTGTATTGGCGCAGACACACATGCAAACCACCTGCTTAGGTGCTTTTAAGTTGTGTTTTATAAAAGACAAATGAAAAATCGTTCCAACGAATCAAAGCATGTTAGTTAAATTCACTCCGTTAAACTAGGAAAACTGGGCTTCACTTCTCAATAGCTGCTATAAAACTGTCCTCTCAGATGTGTGTGACAGCTGCAGACAGTTAGACAGCGGTGAGCTTTATGAACCAGTCCTGTGCATCACTGCTTTAACTCGTAACCACAGCTTTATAGACTCTTAGTTCTTTTTACCTGTGTGGGTTAAAAGTGTTGCCAATCCGTTCACAACTTTCTGACACAGAGATGAAGAAATATCCTCAGAGAAAATATAGAATATAAAAAAAACCCTTTTCAGTCTTGTGTTTCTTATTCTTTAGGAAATGCGTATTTCCTGGGAAAATGCCACATCAGGCAGTAAAAGCAGCATATGCTGCACCAGCTTGCAATGAGTTAAAAATGAGATGTGCTGCTTGTTTGTTTCCAGGGGACAAGATCATCCCAGCATTACATAACAAATCTGACCATAGTTTTCCATCAGTGGTGGTCAGCTCACTTACTGAACTCATGGTCAAGCTTCACATTAATGTGGATTGCAAAGCTAGATCCCTGCAATTTGTGCAGCACGCAGTCACAGCCGTGTTTCCTGTGGATACCGGCCTGGAGGAATGGACCAATTAAAAACCACTGGGACATTCATACCCGTGTTGAAGCAATGAAAACCGCTACCATGCTACTTTGTTTTGTTTTTTAAATTAAGCTTCATTTCTAATTGTTATCCACATTTTCTGTGCAGCGGAGAAACAACGATGCTCTCACCAGAAACTGTAAGCGTTGCTCCTCTGTGTGCTCCTCCTGATGGGAGGCTGTCGGGCTAAGGCCCGGTTGGGGCGTCACCAGCAGCCACGACGACTCCTCCTCTGCGGGGGTCTTCTCACACCTGGATGGAGCTTCATCTAATGCCACACACGGGGTCTCTTCTAAAACCTGGGATGATATCAAATCAACACAGCAACAGTGAATAATATCACTGTAAATGAAGGCAGGGGTGTCAAACTCCAGTCTGTCTTAGCGGACTGGAGTTTGTTGCCCCGTTTCTCAATTCAGAGACTGCATACTTCTAAGTACGCAGACTACGTAGTCCGCAAAGTGTCCTTCGTAGTCTGCG
>JBAMIG010000016.1:2619663-2631854 GCA_037177335.1 Kiunga ballochi | reverse complement strand
CCATTTGTTTAGATAATTTTGTGTCAGGTGAATAAAACACAGGTTAAAACGTATGGTGATTTCTATACAGATACGGGAAATACTATAAAAATACAGTAACAATAATGTCTGTTGGTGGTTTTTATTGTTTCTTGTCAGCAGCTCCTTTACAATATGATAGCAGGTAAAGGTAAGGGGATCCAATCAGTCCCACAGCCACTAAGACTGAATTTACCACACATATTTCTAGCCTCAAAACTAACTGTATTGATATAATAGTTAGAGATGTTTGTGTTTAAGGAGGACCAACGTGTGACCTCAGTGATGAGTATTGATATAAGGCACTGATTTATAGATGAAGCCTCCACAGATTGAACAAATGTAAAGACCACCAGTAACACATCTCCCCATATGCAACTACTGATCACTGCTTAGTTCAATTAGCCATTTAAATAATGATTTTATCTGTCAATCTGTGGTTTCTATAGAGATAATAAAACACACAAAGAGAATTATGGATTCTCAGAATGAACAAATAAACAGAAATGTAAACAATACAGTATAAACAGGCTTAAATCCTCAAATAAACAGGATTCAAGTAAGGGAATGTCTGTATTTTACAATCCCTGGAGTTTGAAGGGCTACTACAATGCAATTCACACATAATGAGGAATTTAGAGAGTGTGCCTTAGTCAGAAAGCATTGTATTGTCCTCAGCATCCGGCTGTCTCCATTATCTGATTACATTTATAAGAACGGTAATAATTACTAAAACAAGAGCTCAATAAAATACTGGAAACAGACTAACTGCAAAGCTTAAACTACTAACATGAGAAAGCTAAACATCCCAACAGGCTCGGTCTCATGAGCGCACAGAAACAAACAGAACAAGTGAACAAAGTCCAGATATAAACACCCAGCATGGCCATGGCATGAGCTGTTCACGTGTGTGTGTGTGTGTGTGTGTGTCTTTGCATCGAAAGCATCTGAAATGTTATCAATTAATTCACTCAAAAAATATATAAATGTATGTTAGTAAGGTCAATATTCATTTTGTCGTTAGTGGGTTTTAGAAAGATGTTAAAAGAATCATTTTTATGCTTTTAAATCTACATTAAACTCTCCACTAAAAGCGCAGATGCTTGTTCGTTCATGTCACATGAATCTGTCGACCTTTGCAAGGTTTAGTGAGACTGTGCGGCGACATGCAGGACTTGGTTTGTGTTAGAAACACCTTGTTCATGCAGCTCAGCTCAAAACAAAACACAAAGACAGCTGACTGAAAAGTGGCGACGCAGCTCACTGGCTGTTGCAATTTATTTCTCATAATAAAGTTCAAGCTGAACTGCAGCCGAACACAATTTCACACACAAACCTGCAATCTTGGGACAAATTCCCCCGGCTAGTGTGTGTTTAGTTTCTGTGTGTGTGTGTGTTGTTAAACACAAAACCAATTGGACACAATAGATTAAACCCACACTCATCTGGTAACCTGACAGTCTACTGGTTTTAACACAAATATGGCCTTTAATAGAGCTGCTGTAGCTCAATAACACAGCTGTCTAAATGTTTTCGCTGAGCATCACTCATCTCATTCTGACACGACATTTTGACAGGAGCTGCATTTACTCTGAATCTAACTGAGTGACAGGTACTCCTGCATTTGTGTTCTCTATAAAAATAACTATATTTTATACATAAACCTTTCCCACAATACATATAAACAAAGAACATTACCATGTCAGCACTTTTCTATTGTATATTCAGAATAATTGTGTTCCATCAGAGACCAGAAAACCATTTCTCCCAGTCAGTTAAGACCAGAATAAATTACCATTAGATCCAATTTCCAGTCCAGACAACCATTACAGTATTAAGGCTGTTTTCAGACTGGTCTCTGCTTCACAGGCACAGGGGCTAATACTGTCTCTTCATGCTAAATACACTGTTCTGAACAAATTTGTCTTAAAGAAACGAGACAAAGAAAACCTTTGCCTTCAGTGAAATTGTGTTTTATTTCACCAGGATGAAGAGCTGAAACTAAAACCAGTGTTTTCTTAACCGACACCATGTGTTCAATTTAACGCGATGATCACAGGCAATGATTTATCAGAGTACTACAGTTTAGACAGGCTGTATTCTTTACTTCAATTGATAAAAAGTTGGTTTTTTTATTCAGTAAAAAAGATTTATTTTTAAATAATCCTGATGACCTGGCCCAATACCTTTTTCAGGTGGGCCTTTCTCAAACTGAATAAAGTCCCTAAGAGCTGCCGCCTTGTCATATCCACCTAAATCTCCCCAGAGGACTGTCCCCATGTCTTTTTTCTTCCAAAATCCTATGTGCACATCTATAATCTTTCATTAGGAGGCAGTGAGGTAAAAATAGCTCAGATACTTAATGATATAAATGATGCTTTGCTGTATAAACACTTGTTAAAGTTACTCTATAATTTTTTTAATAAAAAGAAAAGCTCCTTACAAGCCTGTGAAAGACATTTACCCTTAAAAAGACCCACCATACTGAAAAAGCATCCTTCACTTAGAACACCTGCTGTTTCTCAGTACTGCATTGGCCAGTGGTTTTCTTCTCCTGTATCACGCCATACCAATGCAAACACACAGCTGCTATCAATTACAGATCAAATTGGTGATTTAGAAAAAGTCATCTCAAAGGAACAGAGTCCTGCTGACAAACTCCACTTTACTGTTAAATAGTCAATAATTCCTTCTAATGAATCATTTAATGGCCGGTCTCAGCAGCTGTGGCCACAGATCTCTCAGGTTATGCGTTGACAGCTCATTTGGGGGGTTGGTTGTGCAGCTATAATTGTCCTGATTGGGTATTAAAGTGGTGTGAATGGGAGACACACCAGGCAATATTGCATTCAGATTATAACCTTTGCTTTTTACATTCACAGGAACAGGATATTCACTTTGCAGGAATATTTTCCTGTTGTGTCTTCCCTTCCTCAGTCCAGTCAATAAACCTTACCCCATCTAGTTCAAAGCATACCATGCTTAATAACTGGTTTATGTTATGTCATGTTAAGCTAATTAAAACTGTCCTGATTGTAGGTTATACCCACCATTCAAATTACTTCTTAATATTTTCAGTTAAATACTGGTAGAAGTTAAAGATGTCCGGCCTGCAGACCCAAAAAACCTCCTGCTAAAAGACAAAAAAATCACAAAGACTTACCTTTCGTATCCCTTCCACTTCAAAACCAGTGAGGTTAGCGTAAAGCGAGTGGTGCCTCTTTCCTAACAACGACGTTGTGGTAAATTTAGCAGTGGTTGAGACGTCTTTATCCGAGAGCTCGTGTTGCTTATTATCGGGGTCCCGAGCTTCCCTCTCGTCGCAGCTCTCCATCTCCGTGTGCGCCGGTGCAGATTTGGGCTGCTCAGACCGAGTGCACAGGTCATACATCACTCTCTGTCAAAGTCACACAAAGTGGATCTACGTGACCAAACGAGGCGCCCTGCCATAAACCAAACCATAACATGCTCCCATTTGCTGGAGGAGAATGACTCAGATCAGCTGTTGCAGGGTAACAAACACAGGAAGGATGTCTTTTTCACCAACAGTTTATAAGCAGCAGAGCTTTTTACCAAACCAAACACAAAGAGTCTAAAGAAAAGTACTCAAAACCATATTAGTTACCCAAAAGTATCTAAAAAAATGGTACATTTTAAAGCGTAGATTATGCTTTGATGCAGTTAGAGATGAATATGAAACAGTAAGGTACCTCCACACTATCTGCGCAGTGACGCTGTCTCCAAAACGAGGACAATCAGTTCCACAGAGGAGAAATTCAGCCTCAGCTTGTGAAGCCAATTCAATAAATGTCATCACGCCACAGAGTTCTTACTGTCATTAGTATTTAACACGGCGTGGCGCTCCGTCCTGCATCAACACAACCCGTCTCTTCTCTCCTCGTCGTGCGACAGGGCTGTCATAAACCAAAAAAAGGGAGACGCATACATCGACTTCTATCCCTGCGTTTTAACAGCTCACGCAGGCCCGAATGAAGCAAAAACAAAAAGATGGGACATATAAATAAATAAATAAATAACAGGCTGGTCTAACTAACAGGTCTCCAGTCACCATTCAAAGAGCCTGAGATGTCGGAGGCAGGCGACTCCTCCGCTGTGAGTTTCTCATCGCTGCAGCCGTGTCAAAAAGCATTTCATCTGGATGCAACACGACCCAGCAGGGCCGCATAATCCCATCGAGCTTGCAACGCCATAAAGGTGAAGAATGAGGATGAGGGTAAAAATGTGTGTAAGACGGCGCGTTTCCCTGTGAGGAGGGGGGCAGGGAGATCTCCTTCCCTTGTCCTATCACGAAAAGGCAAGCTTTAAAAGGGGGATCCAATCATTAGAGCGGCTGGACCCCGTTTCCATGGAGATGACGCTGGAATGATGCTGGCTGCCTACTGATTGTTCAGGAGGCAGGCGACAGAGGCAGACGGCAAGCTAAGGAACAAGTGTGCCCCAATCAGAGCAAGTCTGACATTTTACTGCATCTGCTCACGAGAAAAGACGTAATGAAGCCGTTCATGTGAAGCGCTTCATCCTCAGACACGGGTAAGAACAATCACTAGGTATGATCACTGACTGATCAGCTGGCCTTTAAATTACTACACTAAAACAAAGCCAAAGAGCAAGGCAGCAAATCAATATCACGATTAATTGAACAGGTTACCTTCATTACAATTAATTAGCAATTATTTTTTATATAATTTTACTTTTAGCCCTCATTGCAAATATTTTGTTAACAGAAGAGATTATGTTAAATAAACCATTTAATTATGTATGGTCATTTCATTCCTATTTTCCATTTATCTAAATAGAAATTTAAATTTACAAACATTTAAAATAAATGACATAAAAAAAGATCACATTAATTATTGATTATGAGAGTCAGCTTCGATTCACTGCTTATAAATCTAAAGAACAATGTCTTGTTGTTTGTTTAGATGCTGCTTGTCTCCTGACAACAATATACAAACAAGTCATCCCTGTTCAGTCTTTTCTGGTCATCCTGATAAACATTGATCATGCAGAGAATCATACGGTTTATATTAGATAAATATATTAGTTTATTCCCAGAGCTTTGCTGAATCTGACCTTAGAGAGGAGTCCCAACATGAGGAATTAAATAAATCCACCTAATCCACCATGTAACTGGAAATTAACCTCATATTTTGCATGAAGGTAATTTGGTCAGATGTACATTTTATCACAACTATCTCACTTCTTCTTCTCTTTATGCTACAGCTGAATTCTGGGTATCTCATGACTGATTGCTACGGTAAAAAGTGACCGAAAGCATTGAATTTTTACACACCGCTTCAGTATTTTACATTGTTTTAACTAAATATTTTAAGATTTGTTGTTTAAGACCTGAAAAAGATCAGATGACTTCATGATGATTTGATTTTATTGTCCTGATATGTGAAGCATTAATACAAAAAGCTGATACTTGTGTTGCTTCTTTTCACAGCAGTAAAATATCAATTATTTATTAGGGTTTTCTCAGAAGAGTTTAGTAGCCCAAAGCATGTAAACAACCATGCTGCGCACTGTGCTTTGCTTCTGCTCTTTATAGGCCTGGTTGGGGATACAGCAGCTAACAGCAAAGCAATCAACAAAAAACTAAATATATGACCTCTTCATCCATGTTCACCCGATCAGCTATCAATGTCACGCTTTGGAATCTGTGCTGAAATGTGAAAATTCACACAGTAAAGACGTAAAAGCAAAGCGCCTGCACAATAGCAGCTGTAATATAACCGTCTGTAATCCGCTCAGCTGTAAGATGCAGGATTTTACTGCATGTGTGCAGAGAATGCATGTGTTTATGCTGCTTTTTGGAGTGGCAGAAGTAGGTCAGTATTTCTGTCCTCTGAATTTTGGATCAAATTTGAGAGAAGTAAAAATTAATATTTAATCAAAAGGTTGAACCTTAAACAGCCTGCAGCCCAGCTATGTGTGTTTTATCTTCACAGCATTGCACCAGAACTACACTACTAAAAATCACTTTATATTAATAAATATTTGGAGATAAACTGAAGAGGAAGGGATTAAAACTGTTCAAAGAGTTTTGTTTAGTTCAAATAAAATACTCCACTGTGAAACCTGTGACTGACATTATTAATGTGGATATAAATATGAAAAGCACACTGTTAACATTGCACTTTCCCAGAGGGGCAATGCTACAAAACTGCTCACAGACCAATATAAAGAGCCCACTGATCCAGCCCCTTAAATAATAAGATCCTAACATAAAGCATCTGCAGCAAATATCCTTCATGGCTCCATACATAAACCCCTAAAGCTCAAAGCAGCTTCAGAGAATCCATACATGCATATTGTTTTTATGCACAAGAATCAGGTTAAATATGCAACCATGTGTTCAAGTAAACAAGAAGATACACAGTCCTCTTAATCATTTCAGACTATATACCTACACATAGAGGTAGCAGGCTGAGACCCATCAGAGCCGGCAATCATACCAACACACTGTACATGTAACATTTCCATCTTCTCAGTGATAAAATACGCTGCTCACCTCCATGTTTCTCTGCATGCATTTAGACAGTGATGAATCATCTGATGCAGGGGACTCAGTCCAGGAGGACCGCGGACTCTCCTGATCCGCATGAAGACTCCTGCGAGGCTGACGAAGTTTCAGAGTCCTGCTCTGACAGGTGTCCCTGGCTGCAGCGGAGATGCAGAGAGCAGCAGATGGCAAGTCTGAAGAAAGCTTCCTGTGATCTCGTGTGGGTGAAGTTAGAAGAGGTGCACGCACACAGAGGCTGCTGCTGTTTTCCTCAGTTTGCTTCCTTTGCAGGCTTTTAGTTGCATCGCTGCTGGGTCCTACACTCTGAATCCCTTGCAGCAGTCTTCCATAAGCCTCTAGCAGGCGGCACAGGAAGATGGCTTTCTCCAACTCAAATACCTGCTTGTGATGCAGCTCAGAAGCAGCGTGTTCATCATTTATCTTCTCATACAGTGTCAGCATCAACTGCTCCAAACTTTTAAAAGCATTTTGCCCCTGGAGCTCAAACTTACTGCATGTCCCTCTGTCTTTAACATTCACATCTTTTGCCAGAAGATATCTGCATCTGTTTCTGTGCTTTTGGAGGCCTTGTCTGGATGCTACCTCCCTCAAAGCCCTTTTATGTTCCCTCTCAGCTTCTTCTCGTAGGCATTTAAGATCCACACGAAGTCTCCCACAGGCCCACAGCGTTCGGTTCCTCTCCGCTTCCAGAACAGCATGCAGCCTTTCCAGCTCTCGTCCATACTCTGTCTGGTCCTGGTGCGATGTCTTAGATGACAGTGCCATAGGGTTATCCCCGTCTTCCCTCATGATGCCTCATTTACAGCCCAACATGCAAGGAAGGTTGAAATGTATTCCTTTCTACAGAAGGACCATGCACCAGGAGAGAGGAAATGCAGCAAGGGATTTTGGTTAGGTGGTTAACAGACATGCAGCATGCAACTATTACCAATGGAGAGATGAATTGAGGGTGGAGAGTGTGAGGAAAATGGAAAAATGGTACAGGATAATGTAGTGTTAAATTAAACAGCTCAATTCAGACAAAGCAGAAGAAATGCATGCAATATGTACACACAAATTAAACTTTAAACGTAAATAAGTCAGAAAAACATGTAGCAAACTGCAAACAAGCTCAAAAATACGTTGCAACATATGCAGGGGATCTCTGCTTTATGGGCTTTTAGGAGGAGTTTATCAGCAACAAGTCACGTTGAGTTTAAAGAAGAGTATCGTTAGTTCAGGTTACATTAAATGGTTTTATTCATCACTAGATGTACTCAGCGGTACCCATATGGACGCAAGGTTACGTTTCATATTACACAGAGGATGAAGCTAATTAACTAGCTTAACTGCGCTTTAGCAAACATTACCATATGGTCATATCGGCTGTAATAAAGTTAGACCATATTAAATAACATTAAACTCGTGTCATATTAGGGATGGTACAAACCCCAGATAAAAGCTACTTTGTGTTGCTAGCTACTGTTAGCTCAACGTTAAGTTTTTCAGCTAAAACTTGTTTCAAACTCACCTCTTAGCGGTCTCTACTATAACATTTACATTTTCATCAGTGTGAGCATCTTCTTTCAATCAAGGCACTTTCTTGCTGACATTGAACAAGCTGTGTAAAACAAGTCATGTTGGTACGTTAGTTGTTAAAGGTCCACATAGCCATGCAAGAAGATGTTTGTTTTTCTGCCACCAGTGTCCCACACGGTCCCTGTCCAGCGTTATCCTGCTGGCCCGGTCAGAAGCGGTGCTGCCTTCAAGTGTGCTCAGACTTTCTGATATCATTTCAACTCGCCTGTAAACATCTATGGTTGGTTTGAATAGATATAGTTGCAAGTTAAATTAAGCGTAAACATTTTAAGATCATTTTAATTTGTGAATTTATTGGCATTTTTATTGAGCAAAACAGTAGCTGTTAGCATATATTTAGCCAACTAGTGATAGTTCCGAAATAAGTTTTTAGTTTTTTATCTTTCAGAAAATGTTTTATCATCGGTATACTTTCTTATACTAAGCTTTTAATACAAGTAACTTTATATGAGATTTTGTCAAGTAACTTGTTTTAATTTGGTATCTGTACTTCCAGAAACACTAAGAAACACAGTATCACCGACAGTCCATGAATGTAACTTAATGACAGATTTCCACTCATTGGTTAACAGTTTATCCAATTTATGGGACTTTGATGACCCCTAGTGGCTACATGGTGCTAATGCTGCTACGTTATTTGTTTGTAGTCTCATCTAATTGTCATAAAGAATAATCCTGATATTTACATCTACTATTGATCACTATTAATGTCACAAATTAGAAGTTGCTTCTTTGTTAAATTAAACTAATACAATTTTATTTTTTTATATATTTTATTAAAAAAGAAATCTTTAATAATTTAAATGTATTGCCAAATTCTCAGTAAGACATGTATTTTTGGATTTAGATAATTTAAAATGTTTAATGTGAACAGCCAACTTCTAAAATCTGAACTTCACATTTAATACAATACTGATACATTTCTCAATATTAATTCACGTGTATTATTTATTCCTTACATGTATTTTCTCGCTATTTAAAATAGTATTTCTAATAATATTAAATGAAGACTATGTTTGGCAACTGCATGAGTTTCCCCATCTGTGGTTATTATAAATAAATTACAAACAGCTTCAAGTTGCAGCACGCTGTCTGAGGACAAGTTCACAAATTTTATAAGCCATATTTACTAGGATGAGTCACACAGAGCTTAAAAAAAGTATTTCAGATTTAAAAAGGAGAAACTGCTATAAAGCTGTGTCATCTATTTAAAAAAAAAACACAAATAATAGTGAATAGATTAATTAAAGGCAGGTGTAAAAACAAGTGGGAAAGGTGAAAAAGCACTTAATGTATGTAAAGGTGTGGGATTGCAACAGGTTGAGGTTGCACCTGAATGAGAGGTAAGCAAATGAGTAAATTCTCTGTTTGAAGCTGTGCAAAGCTCCAGTGCAAACAACACAAATGCAATAAGAAATCCCCTCAATTATTTAAGTTATGACTTTTTTTGTCATTTGTCATAGTCTACAACTGGTAGGAAGATATCATCAACAGGAATGCATTTAATATGTCCACAGGACTTTGAACTTCATAAGTTTTGGCAAAAGAAAAAATACTGAAATATATAAATCCTCAAAGGTATGTACATACCTTCTCAATATCACATTGCCAGAATCCATCAGTAGCAGACCATAAACTAGTGGGTGGCATTTGTATCAGCTGAATACTACTCTGCATTTGTGCCGTTTTTCTTTGATCGCTGATGCATGTGCCGCAGCTGAGCATCCTGAACTGCTTTGTGTTAAATGTGAGGGTAAAAGATGCACAGATAAACACAAAGAAAAGAGTCTCAGTATTATCAGGGTGTCCTTGGACCGTTCCCTCTCTCATTCCCATCTCTTTCTGCTCACGTGTTGGGAAAAACCAAAACAGATAGAGGCACATCCAATCTGCCGCAACCATCCAAATTCCTGCCGTTGCATCTGCTCCGATACTCTTTTGCCAGCTGAATATTACTCTGCACGCTTCTTTCCACACTTCTTGCACCAGTTGAATTTCTGTTGCTCTGCTCTAAAGACGTGCACATTTCCACGTCTGTACCCTTATAGAAATGTGAACTTTGCAGCACACCTGCATAGTTTCACTGTCAGGAATTAATACTAAATGTTGCTAAATGTTAATTGTTCCTATAAACCACCAGTTAATGTTTATGCAAATGTCACCATCTTCCAGGTTTTATGACTTACATATATCTTGTAGTTTTACCACATCATTTATGAACTACATTGTGCGTTTATCTTTTCCTAATAACACCATGGACTCCATGTGATTTGTTACTGTCTGTAACTTAAACTGAAAAACCAGATCAAGTAAACATCTGTGAATAGTTTCAGTCACACAAATGACCAGAGGCAGTCGCAGTATAGTGCTGCCTTACACTCTTTTATTACCAGTACATTGTATTTTCTGCATTTTTATTGTGACCCTTCCTGTCAGGTATACTGGCACCATCTTGCATTGTCTGTGTGGGATAACCTGGCATAGATTCCTTTAAAATATAAAAGCCTGAGGGTTATACAATATACCACCAGCAATACCTTATACCAGAACATGTTAAAGCTTTTTACATCATGTCTGTTGTTGACCCTAAACGTCTGAAAAACACTTCATTCATTTCTAAATGAAGATATTAGAAATGAATATCAAATAATACTAAATAAAGATAAATAAAGATCTAAATAAAGATGAACATGTCGCTACTTTACACAGAGGAGACGAAGAAAAATAAACACTTCCTGTCTTTATGACCTACTTTGAGTAATTGCCCACAAAAAATAAAGGTGTCATGGTGCCAGCTGTGCTCTTATTTATATATATTGTGTGAAAAAAACATTTTGATAACAAATCTTTTCAGAAAATAACTCCATCTTTGAATATTCATTACTTTGAATAAGTGTTATGTAAAACTGACATCAAGGTCTGACACCAAATCTTCCCTGTGTGTTTGGAGAAACATCATAATTCCCTTTTGAGAATTCATTTGCAGACATTGTTGCTTGGGAAGCCAGCTGGGAGATAAAGGACAATCTTCCTTAAGGCTTTTCTTCCACCAGGCCTTTTGTCTGCATGAGCTTTGTTCTCCTCTGTGTAAAGCAGCAGAGCCCATCACAAAACCTGAACCAGTTGTGCTTCCAGAACGGGCCATCTCAGACCCACTTCCTTCCCGTCTCATTAGATGTGCTTTTCCATTCTTCTGTTTGACAAAGAGAAAAGTCAAAGCAAATGAAAAGTCGAGCGAGTTTTAACTTCCAGTCAGAAGCAGATATTCACGGGTCAGACTGGAAATGCAGCTAATCGCTGAATCGCTTCCTGTTGTCATTTATCACGGAACGTATGTTTAGAACCACACAGTTACAAATGTACACAACACAAGCTAGACGAGAGATACCACTGTAGATTTGTGATGATTGCTTGTTGCAAATTAGGGGTTCAATAGTAAATAACAAAGATTTTACCTATATAATATTAATATCCTGTTTATTTTAATAATAAAAAAAATGAACACATCTCAACATGTCTCTGTACATGAGTTTGATTTTAATAGTTACACATTTTCCGTACAGTCAAAACCTTATTTTGTTTTGTGGAAACTTTCCTGGGTGGGTTACTTACTATGATCCTGGATAATTACTCTCATAAATATTATAAATATAAATTACAGTGTCAGTGTTTTATAAGATGTGATTCTTTATAATTTGTAAGATTTAGTTTTGCACGCTTTAGTTTCTTTCAGCTGATTTTTTAATATCTAAAAATGTTCTTTTTTGTTTGTTTTGTTTTTTTTACACATACTTGCAAAAGTATGTTTGTAGTTACATATGTATTTATAAATATTTTATATTAATAAAGGAAATACATTTTTGGTACTGGTCTCGAGGGCCACGGCAACTGAGCCATCATGAAATTCAAATGCCAGCTAATCTTTAGGCCTAAGTTCTATTAGCATTAGCTATGCTATTATAGGTAACTGCAATTTATACTTGTTCTATTAGCATTAGCTATGCTATTATAGGTAACTGCAATTGAACCTTGTTCTATTAGCATT
>JBAMIG010000016.1:2607040-2619563 GCA_037177335.1 Kiunga ballochi | reverse complement strand
AGCTATGCTATTATAGGTAACTACAATTGAACCTTGTTCTATTAGCATTAGCTATGCTATTATAGGTAACTACAATTGAACCTTGTTCTATTAGCATTAGCTATGCTATTATAGGTAACTACAATTTATAGGCTACTTGTTCTATTAGCATTAGCTATGCTATTGACTACAATTTAAACTTGTTTTTGCAAACTAATGTTTAAATGATAATCATTCTTCTCTATAGAGAAAAGTGTGAACACACAAAGGTTTTGAAGTTTTTTTTTAAAAAAAAAGCAGTGGTACACAATGCATTTCCTCAGTCTTACTTAAACTGATAAACCTAATGTAGCAGGACCCCTACATTCTGGCAAAGGCACTGATTTTTGTGACACCACAAGAAGTTTTAAGTTGGTATATTAAAATGTGGACAATAGCTGTATTTTTATCCACAGCTCAGAAAGAATTAGCCTTTCAAAGCGTATGACTAAAATGAGAATAGGAATAGGAATACATGGGATTAAGGTTGTTACTTATTCTGCATGGAGAACAAGTGCAGCTCAGAAAGTCTGGAGCAGCCTTTGAAATATCATTTTAAAAACAAACACTGTTGCACAAAATCCTCTATTATTCTGGCAAACAAATATTTCAGCTAGTTACAGGGTCAGACATCAGATTTTTGTGGAACCCATTGCCTCATAATCACACAGTCTTCCTCTGTGGGAGAGTCCTAAACACAAACACACACACGAGCGCACTGAACTTAAGCCACGGCCTCATCTCTTTGGGCGAGTGTGTGCCGGGATGAGCAGGACCGCACCTTCTGAGAGCGCCACCTGAAACTGGAGATGCAGGGCTACCAGTAAAGGGTTAGCTTTCATTGTCTTTGCCTTTTTTCTTTTGCTCCTCCTGCTTCTTTTAAACACGGACAGGTACAGGGCGTCAGAATATTAACATACAATGCTGTGGTTTTTATTGTTTTACGTAATCTCTGTTATGAGGCCAGGTACTTATAGTCAAGCAGGGTTAAGGAGATCAAAGACCTAAAACACGTAGTGTTGGATTCTGGCTCTGTTTCTGCACGGTTTCTTTATTTTCTGTGTGACTGTGGAATTAAGCTGCTTGCTATTTAAGCTTTGATGACATTATTTTAGCTTTTTGGAGGGAGGAAATCTGCCTTATTTTGATTAATTTTTCATTGAGGGTCAAGAAAATATATTTTACTGCAGGTATGTATTAATTTTCTGTAAATATGTTGCTTTTGTTATATATATTTGCATATTATGCTTTTCACAACGTGTTCCATGCCAAATCAAATGAACTGGTTTACTGGTCTTTACATTTAAAAAGAAACTTTCCTTTTTTTTTTTTGTTTTTACTATGTGAATTGTAAACTCAGTAGTGATATTCAGAGCTTCTCGCTCCACAGTGAGGTAGAAATTAAGATCATAGTAAATCATGATATAATTATCTACATTTTCTTTATTACTGATTAAGATTTCTTGGACAACTTTATTGTTTTATGTTCTGTCAGTAAAACAAAAAGCTATAAGAGCACATTAGTAACATTCCCTGCTAACAAATGCATTCCTTCTCTGTTTAACGTGTTTAACAGACTGATGGTGTTATTCTCTGGTTTATCTCAGACATTAGGGCTTATTTTTGTGGGGCCGATATCTTTCAGCTATTTCTCAGCACAGGGAAGTGAAAAGGGAGGGGAAGCAGAGCCGACACAAAAGGCAACATTATTCCCCAGCGGATCTGCGCTACATCCTACTATGAATGGAGTATTGAAAAACATAACATTGGGGACTAGATTATTTTTCATCCCTCATAACTGAGACATTTGTCCCAGAGTTTCGAGTGGTTTGTTGGTACAGGCAGCAAATGAGGCAGCCATGGTTTCGAGCGCAGTGCTAGTGTTAAAACCCACACCTCCCAATTGGACATACAACCACGTCTCTGTGGGCTTCTGCTCTGCAAATGAAACATTCACTGACTACAGCCAGTTTGTCTGTACAAGCTGGAAATAGCTATACATGTACAGTAATACCAAGACTTAATATCTTAGCGTGCTCCCCCACCACCCTCCTTTCTCCCTTTGCCTCCTGCTCTCCTAGGAGATGAGAGGCGCCCCTGCAGTGTCATCAGGTACCTAAGCGTTTTGGAGGGTTCTAGTGACAGATTGCAGGAAGCAGCGTTTATGCCTGACGATGGGGACCACAGAAAGCAGAAATGTCTTTTTGTGCCCCGTGAGCCCGGAATGTGCACTATCTCCAGCGGCCAATATCAAATTCTCCCCTCATCATCCCCTAATACACATTCCTGTGTAAGGTCAGGGGGAATTTTGCATGAATGAAGAGACAAATAAGCAAGTCCAAGCCAAACACCGTCGTTTCCTAAATGCAAACATGAGTAACAACGCTAGTCAAGCAGTAATTACACATTAAATCCCCTTTTCTCAATGGCATCCTCTGATTGTACTCCATCGTATTGCATCTTCTTGAAGTTCAAAAGAATGCGGGGTATTCAGTACATGGCCGTGTTACTATCTAACTGGGATTACTGAGTGATCTCCGGTGAATCCCAATATTTTCTGCCTGAGGGAAAATCCCCCTCAAAAAACAATGACCCAGGTGCCGGCTTCCACCTGTAACTCAAACCTTCTCCAGCTGCTGATGTTGCACACAAACTATACTCCATCACATCCATCAGCATAAGCGGCTACGTGCAAACCAGTGACACCCAGGTCACACCAGGTTTAACCATCTCTCACAGCTCTTTCCAGCTCACAGGCAGCGATGTGCATCATATGATCTTTAGAAACGATTTCTATTTGAACCACTCATTTCCACCGCCTCCTGACCTCAGACTACCATCAATACCCTACTACTGCACAGCAACAACAGCTGCAGGCTCTGTCGGGGAAAACAATCCAATACTAGGGCCACACTGAACCAGGACTGCTTTTTTAGCAGTAAAATCATCGACTTGTACGGTTCAGGACTTTGGGAGGCCGTATAAGAGCAAGTGAGAGTGTGTGAATGCGTGTGTGTTGCAGACGGATGGTCAGTCAGGCAGCCATGCGAGGCCAGCGTGTGGAGGAGAGCGAGTGCAGGTGTTGGAACCCGGCTGTCTGGCTCCTGGTGTCCCTGCTGGGGTCCCTCGTCTTGGTGGCTGTGAGCGTGCTGCTGCGGCTCGGTGAGTGTGGATACAAAGTGAATACATGCAAACATATGTGCAGGTGAAGACAAGGTGTATGTTTTTGAGACATGCTTTTAGGGATCCTGCATCTATTATTGTAATCCCACTGAATACAGTTCAGATATCTGCTTTTAAAAACATATTAATGTGTTGAATTTGCTGGAGACTAAATTGTCCTTGCTTTAAAAACACCAGAAATCGTCTGTAAAGGCTTTTAAAGCTGAGTAATTAGAAATAAATCATCTTCCTAAAAATATAAATTCCTATTTTTGTATTTTTTATACACAAAACATGGAGATTGTTTTTTAAATATAGTTTAATACATAGCGATAAAACAGCTCCAATGACTTTACTTTTTATTTGGGAGGGTAGCTTTGGAAAAATAGCCTTTAACAGTTTGTCTATTAGAACAATATTCACTTTGAGATTCTGCATCTGCAGGAAAAGGGGCCAAAAACTGAAGCAAAATACAACACAGGATATTGTTTCCTCTGTATCTGAGCTGAAGCTCATGCTAATAATGCTGTAGGACCTGGCGTACCTGCAAGGGAACTCCCTAGACGGGAGCTTTTGTGTGCATGTTTACTGTCTGTCCTGTGTTTCTTTGTTGCAGCTGGCTAAAAGCCCTGCAGCTGTTTTAGAAAAAGCCACAATCAATTCCAGTCTCTCAATCAACACATGCATATGGAGCAATTAATTTAAATGTGCTGACAGCCGCTTGTTGGTTTTATCTCTTTGTAGAGTCAGCAGAAGTCCAAATGTGACTTTTTTCTTCTTTTGCAGGAGACATGAAGATAAGCAAGCGAGTTGTATCAAGTAAGTACTTTGCAATTTATTGTAAAATCCTTTCTAAACCTATAAATACCATGTTTCCTGAGATAACATAGTACAAAATTATATTTTCATGTAACATAACAGGCAAATTTACATCCCCTGCAGCAGTTATTATTTATACTGTTCATGTTTCTGTGTAAATGAATGGGAGAAGCCTGTGAAACCTTAAAAAAATAAAGGTCACTGTGGTGTCATTGTGAGTTGTTGAAATAGGAGATTATAGTCTTTATGTATCAGTATGTCTTCCATCCTCCAATGTGATTTCTTGGAACACGTTACAGCAAAATGTGCATATATTAAAGGAAAAAAAAGGTTTTTTGTGTTATGCATAGAAATATCTTGCAGCTATTTTAGCATGCTAGCAAAATGCTACAATTCCATATGTGCAGGTTTGTTTTGTCCTAAAATTTTGTATGAAATCTGCTTGGAAAATGTGTAATTTTGTACAAATGTATATGACATATTGTCAAACGTTCTTGCTAATTTATGCAAATAGATTCACAACATAAAATCCATTTGTTTTGATAATGTTTTTTAGTTGCCCGTCAGAACAAGACTTTATCCCAGTTCATCTAAAATGAAACATGAATTTATTGTAAAACTACCCATGATTGGCTACAGTTATTAGTTAGTTTTTTAAATTCATAATTAATTAAAGTTTCCTAAAAACTTTCTTCCTCATCTGAATTGTTTGCACAATAAGAGGTGCTGCCCCCTGCTGTACACTAAAAGAATGCAGCTTTAACTTCTTCAACATTGGCTTTACCTTTCAGACTCAGAGACCCCTCATGCAATCTTTATTTACAATAACTATGGCATGGGTCAGATTTTAATCCAATGCATTTGATAACTATCTAATTTAATCGTAAACATCACGTAACAATTGAAAATATTCATATGTTGCTAATATATTTAAACATCACAGTTAAGCTAACACATCTCTGCTGCAGGATCTGAACAGACATCCTGTTGTTGCTTCAGTCTGTGTCTAGCGTTACAGGAAAATAGATACAGTAGATATAGAGTTCTGTAACTATAGAAAAGCCAAGAGCTGCCTGTCAACAAATTATTTCACCATACTCTTGCTTTCTCTCCCACGTGTCCTCATTTAAGCTGTTTCAGCCAATGACCCCGGGACGACGCAGTACCAAGGTAAG
This sequence comes from Kiunga ballochi, assembly GCA_037177335.1. Lineage (NCBI taxonomy): Eukaryota > Metazoa > Chordata > Actinopteri > Atheriniformes > Pseudomugilidae > Kiunga > Kiunga ballochi. Next base: position 2,614,389 of record JBAMIG010000016.1, on the reverse strand, counting down.
TGTGAGATCATCTCCATACTCCCAGCTTAACCCAAACATTTAAGTTCAGTTGAAACTATTTACCTTTCAGGTTATCAATCAGTGGTCCAGACAGAATACAGGAGTCTTTTTTTTCCACCCACATATCTTTCCCAGCTCTCCATTTCCCTAATCCCCTCTTATTTCCTGCATAACCCCTCTTCATTCTGCATCCACCTCGAGGAGTCTTGTGGCTTTCTGGGTTTCTTTACATTAGAGCTATGCCATTTTGTCCCAATCACGGGTTTTTAAATATCTTCAGAAAAACAGCTACATTTTTATTTCTGCTGAAATGCTTGTCCTCATTTGAGTTCAACTCTCAACCTGAACCTTGACAGATATCCTCTGCTTACCTCCCTAAAGTTCAACTGGTAAATGGTCGTAACAGGTGTGAGGGCAGAGTGGAGGTGCGCTACAACGACTCGTGGGGCACGGTGTGTGATGACGACTGGGACATGGTGGATGCCAACGTGGTGTGTCGGCAGCTGGGATGCGGAGTGGCTGTGGCTGTGGGCAGCAGCTCTCAGTTCGGACAGGGCACAGGCCTCATCATGCTGGATAATGTCGACTGCAAAGGAAGTGAGGGCGACCTCAGCCAGTGCCGTAGTCTGGGCTGGGGTGTCCACAACTGTTACCACTATGAGGATGTGGGAGTTACCTGCAGAGGTAAGGCTTTTTGTTTACACTTTTTAAGGATGATAATGTTGAGAGAAAAAGAGTAAAGCAGCTAAAATGGCTGTTTTTTTCTATTGTTTGGACTGTAGAACCAGCTTTAGTGGGGTTGAGGGGTTTTGAGGAGCAAACCACGCCATCACAAGTCCACTCTGGTATACGTAAGTGCCCTAATACTGAAACATTTCTCACCTACATGTTGGTTTTTTTTAACCAGTGAGGCAGAAACATGTTTGTAACTTGTTTTACATGATGCATGAGTCTGAGCATCAGTGAGCACACACACAACCTGCAGTAGAGGTTTATTTCTTTATTTTCATAAAACATCGATGGCAGATGTTGCACCTTATCGCTGCTGCATAAACAGGTCTACAGAGCTGAAGAAATCTTTTATTCAGGTGCAACTTGTGTAAAGTTATATGAAAAGACACCTCATGATATGTTGGCTAGAAGTAAAATCCTGCCATTTTTTCCTAAGTTTGACAAGGTTTTTATGATTTGATGGGATGCCAGATGTTTACAGAGAATCCAAATGCAGGATGGATTAAATAATGAATGAAACAGTGCAATTTCCTGGAAGATTCATAAGTTAGTATTTCAGTTTTTAACACATCATCAGTGAGATGTCAGTTCAGGGAACAGGATGCCTTCAGGGAGCCATAAACATTCCCAAAAGGCCTCTAGAATTCCAGACCATCCTTTTTGTTTGCTTTGTTGTCGTTGTCTTGGTTTGTTTCTCCATTTATTCCCAAGACGATTGTGAGAGACCCGAGCTGAATCCAAACTTGGACAATAAATGACCAAATGACGAAACAAGCTAACCCTCTGGTGACTATCATGAAACCCTGCGTAGGGAGGTCATCTAAGATTCATGACTCTCATACCTGACGGACACATGAGATTGTGCATTGTGTCTGTGTTTTTGTGTGGGAAAGCGCATAAGGTGACAATTTCTGTGCTTGGTGCAATAGGAGACGTTCTATTAACACTCGAGCACCCCCACACCCCCTTCTCTTCTCTTTCTTCTTTCTCTTTATAAGCATCCCGTCATCTCCTCTGCATTCAAACACACAGCCCAGGCCTTTGAACTTGAACTTCCCAGAATGAAACACACACAAAAACAGATGTCGCATCAGTCCTTACATATCCCCTCCTCTCCCTCCTGGTTTAGGAGATGGCACTATCCGGTTGGTGAATGGGAAGGATTCCTGCCAGGGTCGAGTCGAGATCTATTACAAGGGAAACTGGGGGACGGTGTGCGATGATGACTGGTTTCTCAACAATGCAATGGTCGTGTGTCAACAATTAGGCTGCGGTAGCGCCATCTCTGCACACACAAACTCCTACTTTGGCTACGGAACCGGTCTGATTCTGCTGGACAATGTAAACTGCCACGGGACGGAGCAGGAGCTGAGTAAATGTAAAAGCCTAGGATGGGGCAAACACAACTGCGGTCACCATGAAGATGCCGGAGTTACCTGCAGCGGTATACTGCTCTCACTCACATCACCATGCTGTTTAGTTTTAGTTACGTCTATCAGTAATCTTGCTGCTTATTTTCAGGAGTTTGAGAAGCTCTTATATTTACAGATATTTTATTATAAATGAGATTTTTTTTTTTTGTTATTTCTTCCCGCTTTAGGATCCACCACAGTACCGCCTGTGGTAACGAATGTCCGGAGAGGTTTCTGGGGAACAATGGATACCAAAGGTGAAAACATACAGTGGGATTGTGTTTTTTTCTGAGCGAAAAAGAGCGCTAGTAAAATAATAATACTCCATTACAACGCATGTGTTATGAGCTGGAACTTATACATGCATTTCTGCTAAATGACCAACAGAGAGAGCCATTTCTCTGCTTAGCATTAATGCAGCAAAATATGGTGGGAGCAAATTAAATCAGTGCTGTAATTACTACTACTACTACTATTACTACTAAACATAATAATAATAATAATAAGTCAAATTAAAATAAATATTCATGATAGATATTAATCATATAAAAATAACATTATATTAAGTAAAATACAAATATTATTAATAATAATAATAACATTAATAATAATAATAAATAAGATGAATTGTTATTTCTATAAAAAACATGCTCTTTAGAAATTAGAAATAAAATAAAATTACTGAGGTACACTTGAAATGTTGCAGGGGAACTAAAGAATAATGTTTCATATAATCAAATTTTATAATTATTTATTTAATAAATATTTACTATATTTCATTAAGAAACTTGACCAGCTCCTGTCAACTACTTAAATGAAAAACATCTGGATAATTTTACTTATCTGGGAAATTTTTCAGTTCCAAAAAATAGAGAAATAAGTTTTCTATCATTTATTCTCTTTCTATATATTTTTTTTTCTTGCAGCAACAGAAAATATTCCAGTCACAGAGACACCAAGTACAACAACTGTTACCACAACGACCCAGACAAAAGGTAAGGGCTTTAACTGCTTTCAGTTTCATTAACACAAATACAGTCCGTGTATTTATTCAGGGATCTGATCTAATCTAATCTAACATCTAATGTAAAAAAATCACATTCATACACACATCTGCTTATCCCCGCACAGGCACACCAGGGCTCCGTGTGATGAATGGTAACAGCAGCTGCCAGGGTCGAGTAGAGGTCCTCTACAAAAATGTCTGGGGGACAGTGTGTGACGACGACTGGGACATTACCAATGCTAATGTGGTTTGTAGACAACTTGGATGTGGGCCGGCCATTGAGGCAAAGAGCCAGGCTTACTTCGGTTACGGTTCAGGACCCATCCTGCTGGACAACGTGGAATGCAGTGGTTCTGAGAGGGAGTTGTCCGACTGCTTCCACCTGGGCTGGGGTCAACAAAATTGCGGTCATCATGAGGATGCTGGAGTTATCTGTGCACGTAAGAGTTGATTTGGGATTATTTGGCACTCAATTAGCCCCCAATGTGTAGCATGCTAAATGCACTGCAGTGAATATAAAAAACTTTTAGTTAAGTTGTTTTACTTTAGTAAAAGATCCCACTGAAAGCTCATACTGCACGCATTTCCAGCCTTTTGCGTCCGCCCTGCTGAGCTGTCCTGCTGCAATGCACAGTAGATTAGTTTCTCCGAGGAGGAGACAACCCAGAGAGCATAAAAAATAAAGTGGATAAGTCAAGGCAAATCAACCTCACTGCATGCCTGTCGGCTAAACCACACTGCACACAGGTTCAACATATAGCAAATCCTTAGTTTTACATCACTGGAACAATGTCAGGTAATTTTTCCTTCACATGCCAAATGAATATATTCTGCAAAAATATTTTAAAATTATTAAATCTAAGTGAGTCTTTGTAATGTCAGCTTAAAGAACTCAAGAGGCAAACAGGCTTCTTATATTGATCAGCAGAGTGGTTAGAGGAGAACGCCTTGCTAATGCTTTTGTGACCTCATATTTCCTGTGTTTGCCCAGAGTGTATGACTATCAATGTTTTCTCTTCTTTCTTGCAGCGTTTGACCCACAGCTCTTTGTCCCAAATGGACGTGACTTCAGAGTAACAGAAAAAATACAGACTACCACCACTACTACGCAACCTCCTGAAGGTGCGTCACATATAGGCCTACCTTAGCTAGCGCTCAGTTTTCCAGAAGCAGTTATATCCCTGAATTCACGATTCTTTGTCCTGCTTTTCCTTCCTTAATCTTTTAGGAATGTTGAGACTGGTGGGCGGCCAGCATCGCTGTGAGGGTCGAGTGGAGATGTACCTAAACTCTGGATGGGGCACAGTGTGCGATGATGCCTGGGACCTCCCCGATGCCCAGGTTGTGTGTCGTTTAGTGGGGTGTGGAGAGGCAACAGCAGCTTGGGGGGAAGCTTACTTCGGACCTGGCACAGGAACAATCCTGCTGGACAATCTGAAGTGCAACGGTGCAGAGCCCTCCCTGCAGGAGTGCTCCCATATACCCTGGGATGTGCACAACTGCGACCACTCTGAGGATGCTGGTGTTACTTGCACACTGTCATGATTTCAACAGGACCGCTCAAGTGGGTACATCGAGCTAGGACTTGTACACATTGTGTAAATAAAAGCTTTTGCAATGCTGACGGGATCCCCTTCCATCAACAAAAACAAAATAACTAATGTGACTATATAATACATACTACAACTATCTATGCCTATTAAGCACTTTATAAATATATGATATAAAAAGCAATGTACACATTTTATTTTATAAACAAAGAAAAGCTACGCTTTAAATTGTTTAACACTTTTGGTTTGTTTGAATATTTACTGCACATGTTATACTTATAATTAAAGATTATTCCAAAGGAGGTCTATCAGTCATGTGGATAGGGTAAAGCAGAGTTGGCAGTCTACAAATATGTATGATAAAGCTAATAGAAACAAAATGGTATTCTATAAACTCTCAGAATACAAGAAAACAGACATCATGGATAATGTGTTATGTCTTGTGAATATATGAAATATACTATGTCATCCTTGTGTTCTGTAAACACCCACATAAATAAATGTAACAATCATTTATATGTGACAAAATAAATGTTCTTATTTTTTGGTATGTATTTTTGGTGTAAAAACAGATGTTCAACTTAGTTAATACTACATGTATGAATTAATAGTGATATTTAAAAGTGTTTTAAAGGAGAGAAATGCTCCACAGACTAAAGGACACATTGTTTTTACCATTTAAGCTAATGCTAAAAAGCTAACTGTTGAGCTAAGTGTGATTGAGTTACATCACATTCATCCCAGTAGAACAGACTGTGACCGTAAACCATCTGGACTGATCCAACAGCCTCTTATTGGGAATGTTTGTACATGGAAAAGACCACTAAACAAGAAAAAAAAAAGCAGGAAGAAGAAGAAGAACTGCCTCATTCTTCTCTGATTTTAAGTATTCATCACCTTTGCATGATTGTAATATAAAAATGTGTCCAGAGGAGTTTATTTGCATTGTATATGACTTAGTTTTAAAACTCTGGGGAAATGGTTGATATGGATAGGCTTTGAAGAAGCTGAAGAAATAGATTATAGAGGCTACAGAAGTTTATTCTAGCCCAAAGAGCTTACTTAAACATAGTGGGCAGAAGTGTTTACCCTATTTGTATAAGACATTTCATGTACAGGACTTTCTCCTCATAGTTCACAGTCAATAGAGTCATTAGATGGCCAATGATGGACTAAATGAATCCTACATAACCAGTAAACCCAGTGAATCCAGGCTGCCAGTTGGTTTTATTTATGGGGGAACCAATGAAAACTTATTCCTCATTTGTGTGACTTCTCTCCTCTGTGACTGCAACAAGTCTCTTGTTTAATTTTTCCTGTAAAGACGACTCTTCGTAAGGATTTTAATGGATAGACAGCTTTCCAACCTTCTAGGGTAGTTTTGAGAAAGCATGAGTGATGGATGGATAAACTATAGGAGCAATCTGAGAGCATAGACATCTGCAAAGCAGCTCATTGCAACATACAATTTCTCCCTATGTTACAGTTCTACAATACACGCATTATTAATGAGTGTACAGTGCCTTAGCTATATTGTGGTGTTTGTTGTATTGCATTGTGTTTATATATTATTTGGGATTAAAATTCCAGAGATCCTGTAAATTTTTCCTGTTGTGGTATGTAGGATAATTTTTTAAGATCTTATTAAACCTTTTGGGAACTTTTTTACTTTTTGTCCAAGCCTTTATTGAGGATACTGAAAATGGCCTCAATATTGCTATAATAAATTAATGCTGCCAAAAAAAATTCCAAGACCCAAATAGTGATCTGGATTTGGAAAATTTAATGGAATCTACGTCAGACCAAGGTCCAATTTGTGGAAAACAAAATCTATCCAGTAGTTTTTGTGTAAAGTTGCAATAAGACAGATTTTTCCTGAAGCAGTTTCCATATTATTAGTTGAGTAGGACTTCTGCTAGAATGCTCCACACAGAAAAGCCTGGATCATACGGAATATAATGAGAAAGCTTCTGAAGAACTTCACAAGTTTTGTAAAAATGTTTACCAGATTAACAGGGAAACACCTACAAGAACTAAGCAAGAAACAAAAGAGCAGAGTTACCGTGACAACCGAGGACTTTGTTGTTTATTCTTCAGGCTGCATGAAGAAGAAATAAGTTTGTTTTAGTTCATGCAATTCCTCCTGCACAAGCGGCTTCGTCCACAACAAGATTTACAGCGGGAGGTGGGGGGTCCGTTTTCTTTAATGTGCAATGAAAAATGAACCAGGTTAAGATATTTCATGAACATGCACAGGTGCCTCAAAAGCACAAGATAAATCCAACCATGTCCAAGTGAAAAAAAATGTTTCATCTCACTTTTTTCACGGCGTCACTGATCATGTGACTTCCTTAGCAACATTCTGTAATGAAGGACCTCAGAGACAGATGAAATATAAACAGTGGTTTATTCAACCCAGTCTTGAAGAGGTCTTTTTATGAGGATAATCCAAGAGATAAGTCAAGAAGCCAGGCCAGAGTCGAAGACAAGAGATCCAGAAATACAGGCAGAGATATCCAGGGACCAGGCGGGAATCGTGGTCGAGAAAGCAGGCAGGAATCAAAGCCGGGTAATCTATCCAAAGGGTGTTCAACAAGGCGAGGTAAGGGAGTCGATACCGGGGAAGGGAACTGGGAAGATTGCTATTAA
>JBAMIG010000016.1:2585558-2603449 GCA_037177335.1 Kiunga ballochi | reverse complement strand
AAAATAACTAGCAATAAAAAAGAATAAACTAATTTGGACTATATTAGTAATACTGGCTGTGCTTCACTTGTGCCAAGAAATATAAATGTCAGGTCAAAAATAGATATAAAAAGCGAAGAAGTTTTTCTTTATTAGATCCACGAGGTGTAACACTGACTGACAATCAGGAAATCCATTTTTTGTTTACTAGAAAGAAAAAAAGCAGTCTACAGTTGTTTTACAGTAAATATGGCAGGGACAATTGATGTCAGATTATTATGAGTAGCAGGACATTAAGAAATAATGTTCTGAGATAGTTGGCAAATGATTTCCACATCTAAATCTAGTTTCTACTGTGGTCTGAACATCATTTACAAATCATGTTTCAGAAACATCTGTAAAAGTTGCATTACAGTCTCAGAACCAAACGCTATCACCTAACAACAAATTAAAAGATACTAAAAATGTTTCTCCATTGACAAATATTAAACCTTTCTGTCTATATAACATGTTTTCACATTTAAACTTCTGGATCTAAAGTAATCAAGTGATGCTAAAGTATCTCCAGGTCAACACCACAAACCTCCCACAATTAGACTGTAAAATTAGACTTACTGGTTGACCACATGGACAACTATCTTCTCATTTAGATTGTCATTGCAGGTTGGATTCCAGGAGACATGGGATGCTTTGGCTTTAAACCAAACCCCGTCAGCTTATTCTGATGCATATTGTATTACTGTGTGCTCTGCGACTGTCTTGTATGTGCATTAACCTCCAATGTGAACTTTAGGATTGTATTTCCATGCCTCATCTGATAAAAATAAAAAATCCCATCATTCTCATTGCCAAATGGTAAAATCATTCATCCTGTTGCATACTGTGAAAAACACACTTGTAGGTAATTAGTTTAGAAAGGAGATGTGTTTTCACGACTAAATCATAGGGTTCAGTGAATGTGACTGTAAGGCAAACACATAGGAGAATGGAGTTTGATGTATTATAGTTGCAGGATTTTAGCCATGGAGGAGTTTTCCATCCTGATCTGAAGTAAAAGCTACATTGTATTAAAAGCTTAATTAAATAAATCTTCATGAGGCCAATTTTTTCTGTAGGTTTCTGTAGCCCTACTCTTTCTCCTCTTGGTCTTTTAAAACAACCTATTCCTTTCAAGATGGCGGTTGTTTCCCAGCATGCAACACGGCGTGACGTACATTCATCTTCTATATCAATATGAATCTAGCCTGCATCTAGCTATGTTATAACCAATTTATGTCACCAAAATAACTGATTTCAACGTAAATGTTTTCTTCACATTCAGTTTCCTTCGGCATGCCAAGTATCTTTATGGAAACGTTTGGTTTTAGTTCATTTTATTCCCTGAATAAGCAAAGGCAGGTCTCTGGGGCCGTGCCGTGCCTGGCTCGTTACATCACCCGGAGAGGACCCGCCTTTTTGGGTGGTGACACAACCCAGAGAGAGTGCTCTGAGGGGGAGGGGTGTCCCGTCGGCAGGCGCACAGACAGCAGGCAGCAGCTGCGGCGACAGGACCCGGTGCCGTTACTCTGCATTAAAACGTGCATTTTCCGACATTTAGCCCCGACACACACAAGACAGCCAAACAAACGACCAGTAAAATGGTAGACCGCGAGCAACTGGTGCAGAAAGCCAGGCTGGCCGAGCAGGCGGAGAGGTATGATGATATGGCAGCTGCCATGAAATCGGTAAGTAGCCTACACTTCCTCTGCTCTGACCTTTTATCCTTCTTTTCACATCTTTTGTCATAAATACATTTCAGGCTGTTGTGTGTAGATGTTAGAAACGCATTAAAAGCTGACTTTCCAAGCACCGAGGGGAGAAATACCCTGACAGGGGACATGTCCCTGTGAGAGGACGCGTTTTGAGTTAAGCGGACAAGACACATAAAACTGGTGTATGAAACTTATGATTAAAGACAGCATTTATGGGAAAAATACAACCCAGATTGTGGTGAAGGACACCGATGGTTAGATTCGGATATGATTTGAACAGGGCTGTAAGGCCCTCATGATCCCTTTTCACTGCTGTCCACACATGAAGGAGGTTGATGATGGGTCAAAATGATGTAAGACGAGTTGGTAGAAATCTGTGATTTATAGTAAATCAGGATGATTTATAGTCGGTGTGCTGCGGTTGTCTGAATGCGGACCGTTTGATCTTGGGGCGGTGCCTTTCGCCAGGCTCCTCCATAAACGGCCAGGCTGTCTGGGTTTTACAGAACCGGATTAAAAACGCACCGTAAAAAAAACGACAGGTCGATTTCCACCATGGTAAAAGCGAACAAAAGGAATCCCATTGAAAGATGCGCAAAGTGCGGGAGCAGAGGGCGCACTGGGTGCCATGGTGATGCGAGGGACATCGTAGGATGTGCCGATGGTTCGTGTTCCGGTTTACGCGACATAATGAGCCATCCATTTACTGTCAAATGCCACCTTTCTTTTGCTGGATGTGTGTGTGTGTAGGGTGGGGGGCTGGGGGAGCAGCCAGGCGTTGCTGCCTCACACTGCTGCACATTTGGCGCATTGGGGAAAACGGCAATGTTGGCTGAAGGTTGATCGCAATCGATTTGCGCAGAAACGGCGCACAAAATGCCAACGTCTCATATGTGGGTGTGTTGGTGGAAGGACAGCTTTCCAGAAGCATCTCTGTAGATGTCATATTGCAGTAAATCACCCTCCCCCCCCACCCTCTTTTTTATCTGCACACCGCGAGCATGACGAAGCGCTTGCATTAATCGATGGCGTGTAGCAACCGCATCCCTGCGTCCTCGACCTCGTTCAGCAGGTTCCCACACAGAGGCGTGCCGCAGCATCTGCCAGGATGCAGCACAGGCCCATCCGTAGTGCACCATTTCACATGCAGCTTCACTACAGCTGCACCTCCACATCTTGCTCTGTCAGTGCTGGAAACTAGGAATGAGTCAGAATGGGAATATTGGGAACACTGATGGCTAAAGTGGAGGGATGGTGTAGTAAGCTCAGGCCAATACTCCTTTATTAAAAGAAAATGGCCATAACTTGTACTTCTGAGTGGCTTTTCTCACTAGTGGTGACTTTCTTTTGCTGATGGAGGATGTTTATTTTATTTATATAAGATGATACAAACAGTCTTGGTGTTTATTTTCCTCATATTTATGGAAATTTAAAAGATAATAGAGTCACATCTGTCCGCTTATTAACAGGCCACCTCTGGAGTATAAACTAAGTGCCATTGAGTAAAGCTGTCAGTGTTTAAAGGACACACTGCATGCTCTACAGGACCAGTCTGTAGTGGAAAAACCAGCGGGGGTCCAGCTCCACCCCTTTCCCCACTTATGCCGAGTCAGAGAGACAGTTGTGTCCCTCAGCAGCCAGTCTCCCTGCAGCACTGGACAGCGGGGTGTGTCTGCTGCCTCACCCATCATTTCAGGGGAATCCCTTGTCACTGCATCACCCTGTTCATGGAGAGGATGGTGGCACACCCTAACCGGCTCAGCACCAAGGATCCAGGCTCTCTGGTATCAGTACATCTGATTGCTGGAGAAGAATTGAGTTAGGCTACATTATTTCTAAAAACACAACAATTTCTATGTAGTTTTGTAATTTTGCAACATTAATGCATATTTTGTGATCAACTCATTATTAAACCCAATGAAAGAAAAAAGCCCAAAACTCCAGGACATGAGCTGTGAAAGCTCCCGGTTCTGTGCCGACCCAGAACATGCATTACAGCTCGGTAGACTTTTACTCTGACTGGTGAATATTAATGAATATTAAATGACCCTGTTACATCATACCATCCACAGGGGTGCAGAGCAGTAAAGCCTTGATTAAACAACTTAGTATGGAAGTTACAGATTCATGTTTTATTGGTGTTTTTTAAAATAATATTTAACTTTTAATAAAAAATACTTTTTTCCATTTTGGAGATTTTGTAGGAAAAATAATCCAGCTGTTTTATTCTCCTTCCAGTAACTGATAAAACCAGTTTTATGTCATTTTCCATCATTTCCTGGAAGTGTTATCTCGTCAACTTTCTGTGAATGATTTATTCTTTTAATTCCAGCGCGAGCCTGGCGTGTTTTATTGCATCCAAGCCGTTGCACAGATGCATTTCACCACGTTAACTCATCGAGTGCTGTGCCATTTGCTGCTTCCAAACAGCCAATGCTTGCATCATATTCAACGAGCTAAATACGTTTACTTTCCATGAAGGATGGTTTATATTACAGCACACATGGTACAAATAGCTGATTAATGAATATGCATATGGCCCAATTACATCTCCTGGGAACGCCTCAGGATCCCCACTGATGAACTGGTGAATGTGGCTCAGGAGAGGGAAGTCTGGGCTGCCCTCGCGACCCGACTTCAGATAAGCTGTGGAAAATGTATGGATGGTTATGCAGGTTTTTGTTACTCAAAGTGATCAAATTAACACCTAAATGCATCAATGTCTGCATCATAAAACAGTTAATTAAACAAACAAATCAGGCTTTAAATAGTGTTTTTACAAAAGCTTAGTTTTCTGCTTATGCATTAATTTATCATTAATAAATCCATCGCAGTGTGCAGCTGGATGCTAAATCAGTTGGGCTGTTTGGTCGTTATTGAGGAATAATTGATTAACTATAGTATTTATTTATTATTAAAACACTATGAATAAATCTGTCCACGTTAGTGCTGGTTTATGCTACCAATACGTTCAGGTTAAATTTTAACAATCATTTAACGAGTTTGTCTTTATGATTATAATAAAACACACAGCAAGATTTGTCATCAAAAAAACCTTTAACTCAATAATAGCAGAACTGAGATTTATATTTTTTATTAAATATAAAACATCAATAATTATAAAAAAAAATGCAAATTTGCCAAGTAAAAGAAAAACTTTTAGCACTTTTTTCCATGTGTGAGAAAAATTGGTATTGATAATGTCCGTATGTGAATCGATCTGCAGTGAAACCACAGAAGGTTTGTCTTCCTGGTATGAATCACCAGTTTCTATACCGGCTTTTACAGAGTAAGGCTGGAAAATGAGTTGTTTTCTAATGGAGCTGCAAAGTTAGTAGGTTTTAGGTTGTTGGTTCCAAACTGACTGAACAGAATCCACGGTGCAATGTCATCTGTTTCAGGATGGCTCAAAATTAGTTTTGACTCAGCGGTGAGTCACAATAGTACTATGAAAGACGCTAGCCACCCACATGCACCAGCATCTAGTTCTTACATTTGCAGGAGTTCATCAGCAGCATATTAATCTTAATGGCAGCATTTCCTTCTGTTTACTCACTGCAACAGGGTGCAGGGACATTCATGTGTTTGATATTAAGAAGCATTTCATAGACACACCTGCCTGAGCCTTCAGGCCGGTTTTTATAAGTTGGAACAGCTATTTAAAATAGAAAACGTCATGACTTAATTTCATTAAACAAGCGCTCTTTACCAAATGCAGCATTTGTACCACCGTGCCATCGTTTGTTAGTATGAAAAGAGTCGGGAAGCTGATTAAAATGTAAGAAAATAAACAGAAAGCTGTGATTCACATGAGGTGGGAACAGAACAAAGTCTTTAAAACAAAACATTTTTTTATATGTTTTATTTGGCAATTTAATCAATTGTTTAAAAATACAGCAAAACATTCATATTTGTTGTTTGATTGTTTTTTTTTCCATTATTTCCATATAAAGTTGCGTTTATTGAAATAAATGTTTCCACTAGTGGGCAGAAAACCAGTATCATTGTGTTTTAACTGGGTTTTTATAATCAAGTGATGCAAAAGATCTCAAACTGTATGTACTGGATATGAGGTACCGCCTGAAAGGGTTTAAATGGACATGATGCTCTCTAAGAACAGAGGAACGTTAATAAAAAGCATCTCTGGCAGAATGAAGGTGTTTTAGTGTCTTATTCTCATATAAAAAAAACACCATCGGGCTGTCAAAAACTAATTTTACCATGCGATTAATTGGCTCAGAAATAATTGCGATAAACGATTTTATCGCACAAAGCGATTAATGTAACCATTATCAACCAATACAATAATAATGTCATATTAATGCTGAGTTCACAGTTTTAAAAGAACAGCTCTTCATTCATGCCCGTCAGAACAAAATGACCATCCCTTTTCCCTGGCTGGCGTTTTGCGCTCACTTTGTTCTTATTGTGCAAGTAATATAATAATCACAGCTGAAATGTAGATGCAGTGATGTTATTCAGGGCAGGCTTTGTGTATTTCAGCAAGATGATGCTAAACTACCTGCAGCATCTAGAACAATGACATGGCAGCATAAAATATTACAAAGACGTTGCAGAACTGCTGAGACAGAAATAGGACATTCCTCTTTGAAAGTCCCAGCTGTGGTTGCCTCAGCATCCAGATGTTTTTAGCCTTTTGATAAAAGAAGAGGAACGAAAGCTACGCAATGATGAAAAACAGTCCCGTTTCAACCTTATTGAGACAAAACTCAAGAGTTTTATTTCCTAAATAAAACCTTCATGATAACGGTACTGTAATGGTTTGTGAGAGCTGCAACCAGAGTTGGGAATGAATCGGATCAAAGACATTGACTGGATTCAGCAGTTTGATATCGGCCAAAATTCCACCTCACGGATACACGAACCGAAATACCTGGATGCAGAACTAATTCATGCTGTTTCGCCCCGACAGCCTTAATGCATATTATGATGTATTTAAAGGACTATTTTTGCTCAGTTTTAACGCTAGTTTGCATTTAAACTTGTGAAGCTTTTTAAACATCTGTAGGAGCTTCAAACTGAACAATGAAGATGTTTGGGCCTTGTAGGATCAGAAGTTCTGTTCTGCAGAACCGAGCCTTCCGAGATTATTCACGTCCACCCTGCTTCCATTTTAACACTTCCTGTAAAACGTAAAATGTTTTAAAGGTTGTAATCATTAAATGATACCTACCCTTTATTAAAATTATGAAACAACTAAGGACATTTTTAAAAAAACATTTCACTTATTTCCGTTTTGTTTATAAAGTGAACATATGTATGAAACGTAGCTCCTTTATCATGAGGTGATGCTTCACTCAGAAGCTACATGTGCTGAGGGTATAGAAACATAAAGCCAGGTCATGGCATTAGTGTTGTAATGGGGTTGTGTGTGTGTGTGTGTGTGTGTGTGAACCTTGAACCTTTTTTGAACGCCTGAACTACTGTCATTTTTCTGCCATTTAAAGTGGAACAAAATGGCCGGAGGAAAGGACTGTTTCCGACTGTAGGAACCTTTCAGAGTTCCTATAACCTTTTTAGGAATAGACCCATTCTGACACAGGAACTGGGGACCACAGTTCTCAGTTCCTGTAACTATTTTAGCTCCTGCTCCACAGCAGGGTCTTTTAGGGCTCCATAGACCCTTGCAAGGGACATATGGGACTGATGCATACGCAGTCTCAATGCAAAACAGCTTTGACACTCAGCATTGTTTACAGAACCACTCACGACTTTGGGAAAGTTTTTTAAACCTAAAATGGTATCATGATGTGCTGATGGACGTACAAATGGACATGTGGGTTTCTATTTATTACCTGGAGGCAGGCATTTATTTAATAAGACAAGTTTTATGGCTACATACTATCTGACTGAACAGAGGCCCAAATAAAAAAGCAAAACTATGCAGTGCATATTTTATTTAAAGTACATAGAATTATATTTAGGTAAAGTTATGATCATTAAGTCTTGTCATAATATATGGATATGAACATAACTGTAGCTGCTTCAGTAAATATTATAGCTAAACCTAATAAAGCGACATAAACATGAGCGATAATAGACATTACATAAGTTAGTACAGCACGTCTTAACATACCCACAAAGCACAACATGAACAGCTTCCAGTGACTTTTATCCTTCTAGGTACATGTAGATGTTATTATACTTCATGTCTGTATGAATTCTGTAACAAATACGTGTCATGTAGGAGCGTACCTGTGCCAGCTTCTTTACATAACAGCATGATCAGCAGGTTAAAGGCTTTCTGTATAGATGTTTAATAACGAAATTGAACTTTGCCATTAAGTAAACACAGGCGCTGGAAGCTTTCTGCACAGAGGATGCACGCACATATCGCTGACTTTCCCACTGTTTGTAAACACAACAGTCAGTATCGTCTTCCAGCTACAGCAAAGCCACGTCTTCCTTCTGAAACCCATTTCCTTTAAAATGTCTTTGCACCTTGGATGTTTGACCCCAGCATACTGAGCGACACGAGAAGGCAGATTGGTCTGCATGCTAACCTCTAAGCTTCAGCGTTCAGATAAACTTCTAGATAAGATGACTAAAGTGCACGATGTGGTGGCGGTTTAGTTCCTACAGAATAAAATCATTTTATATGGAAACACTTTTGCATCAGTCAGCCACACGTTTCCCATTGCACTGCACCAACATATAAAACTACAACAATCAGCACAACTCTCAGGCAGACATGGATACTTTTTTACTCTCTCCTGATTGTTTTTATTTTATTTCATGTTTTCCTTCTAAAACTCCATCTTATGATTGAAAATAGAGGTTTTGATACAGTGGAAAGGATTATTTAAGTGTTTCAGGCTTATAACAAATTAAATGGCCTCTCTTATAAACTCTGATATACTACTAGTGATGCAATAACACAAATTAGGGCTATCATGTCAGTGTAGCTTTAATTACATGAGTGTTATATGGCTCTAAATAAGAGCCTGAATGATGCGTAGCTGTGCTGCTGGCCACAGTTAAATATTCTGTCGAGTCACATCTGCTTTTTTCACTCAAGTCATCACCTTTGAACTTTGCAGCAGAACACATCTGTCTCTGACAGCAGCAGCTAAACTGGGAAATATGTGGGCTCTATGCTGCAGCCTTGTTCTGCACTCATGCACAGCAGTGCTAGTTAACATGTCCATGCACTTCATGCATGTAACAGAACTGATGGTTTTCTTTCAGCTGCTGTTTGACAGGCTAATAGTTTAATTTGGTTTCTTTAAAGGAGAACGCTTTAGTTTGGATCGTATAGACTATAATCAGAAAAGGTAGGTAGCGTAGCAACAAAGAGCTACTTGAAGCCTGCTTGCAAGCATCGTGCGCTGCCTCGCTACTACCCTCCCTCCTCACCACCGGGGCCCTTTGTGGTCATTTCGGCTAACTCTATTCACGCCGCTACTGACGTCACGCCGTCCACGGTGCTTTTGTGCTTTCTGCCTGAAACAGTGTCGGCGGGTGGGGGCAGTTGTCACATCGGGTTAGGATAGAGGGGGGAAAGCAAAAGAGCAAGAAAAGAAAGAGAGGAAGCGTGAAACAGAAAGAAGAGCTGTGAAACAGTGGCGTTAAATGGAGATGAAGGGCTAGCGCAGCCTCCACACAGGCCCTGTGGGACTCGCTGTGACATTACCATGCATCGTTGTCAGAGAGAAAGTTATTGATCACCCTGACCGGGCTGTGTTTGTGTTAACACACAGTGCTTTGGAAGGTTGACATCCTCGTGTAAGGATGAGTGACGACAGAGCAGGCGCGATTGATGAGCTTTACGGGTAGACAGAGCTCCATTGTCATCGCTGCAACACAGCTTCCGTCAGGGCTTTCTGCTGAACAAAAGGCAGCCATGTTTGTCCAGATGAGTTGTTTACGTCCTGTTTTTCTGACCTCTGCCGCTCTGCTGCTGACCTGCTCTCGCTGGTCACAAAGGCTGTAGCGCTCAGAAACTCGTTTACCTTCAGTTAAAGGTAAAAAAAAAAAAAAGTGCTGATGCTGCACTTCAGAGAAATTAGGGAGGTGGGAGGACTTAATCTGGTGCTTTTAGGTGGATTGTTAAGCAATCTATGCCTTCTTATTGTTCGCTCATCTTCACACTTTGAGTACAAAGTACTTTCATTTATGACCGTGTTAATCTTTACTACATCTTGTGCAGATACAGACCTTATTGACGGAGTACACGCCTCTGCAGCTCAACTGAAACCACGTCTAGTCTGCATTGTTGATCACACATAGTGATTATTTTACCGTTTAAAACATGCTACATTTTCATTTAGGGTGAGTCAACAGAGCAAGAACTGAGATAAGGAATGTGAAATGACCCCTCAGAGCAGATGTTTGTAATGGAAGATCGTTATAGATGCTAATGGTGAGATAGTCCATCACTAGCTGTGCCCATAATGCTAGAAAAAGCCTTACGCTGTCAAAACAACTTGATGCTGTCTGACTCAGTCGATCATGGTGGGAAGGGAGAGTGAATGGTAAAGAAAAGGTTGATACTGGGGCTGTGCAATATGCAGCATGGTTTCCATTTCTGCGTGTAGAACCAGCGACCTTCCTCCACATTTAACCACTTGCATATTGATCTGGCGTTGCTGATTGGTCGGATGCTCTTCTTGACGCAAACATTTTCTTTTATTCAGACTGGAGACGAGATGCCAGGAATTTCCCAATGTTTCATGGAAATTAGCAAGAATGGAAAGTTACCTAATTTAAGGTTTACCTTAAATATAGTTTAGGAAAATATATCATCAGCTGCCACTGTTTGGGAACATACACATAAACGTAGGAGTGGAAAAACTAATAGCAATGTGGGTCGCTAACTGAGCTAACCGGCTAACGGAGGTAAGTGGGCTAAAGCTAAGATATGATGTTAGCTGGTTAAAAGTACCAGTTTCTCTTCTTGCTGTGGATGTTAGATACCAGTCAATCACTAGAACAGGCTCATAATTATAACAAATTTTAAGATTAAAAACAGATGAGTTATTATTAAAATCACCCCTTAAAGCTGTCCTAAAGGTAACCTCCACATATTAAAGCTAAAATGTTTTTCTACCATGTTTATTTCTGCTGGGAAGGTGACCTTATTACCATAAGAGTCTGAGGATTTGCTCTGTTTTGGAGCTCCTAGAGGATGAGAGGAGAACTGAGGTTTTTGCTCTTCCACTTAAGCTTTACTTTTTCTTGTCCCAGTACAGCTGGAGTGTTGCGCCGTGGTGGCGAAGGTTAGCGGGCTCATAACGGCAGAGGACCATCAGCAGCAGATGCTTCTTCCTTTCTGAGGAGGTGTAGCTGCTGCCAATCAAACCAATCAAATTTCAGCTTTACGGTGAAAAGAAATGTCAGGAAACTGGGTTAATGGGTTTATTCTTTTGGGAGAATGGATTTCCCTACCAGGTATTTGCATCTTACTGGGAGCAACATCAGCATTTTGTATGATTAATAAGGATGAAATGGTTACAGCTTTGCCATCATCTCTTCCGCCATGATGCACCTTTCACCACATCCATTCCCCTTCAAGAAGAGCTTGTGGTCAGCATCTCCAACAGCGATAGAGAGGCTGTGGCAGACAAAGCAGATTTTGCTGTTGCCATAGAAACAGGAGATTGCATCACAGCCTGCTCTTTACCTCAGCTTGCACAGAGGTGTGTGTGTTTTTTTTATTTTAGGGAGGGGAGCAGATGAGTTTGTGATTAGTCATATTTGTATTGATGGAAACTCTGGAACTGGGATTAGCTGCTGCTGGGAGTTTGTAATAAAAGCAGTGACTCCGCTGCCGACTCGGAGTGATGTCATCGCTGATTTAAGCTTTCCACAGCGTCACTGCAGCTGAGCAAGGCACTGAAGCTCTGGGGTGTGTCGAGGATGATGCATGAGCACCTCAACCCTGACAGGTTGCAGCAACAGGGCGGCTCCATGTTGGTTGAGACTAAAATATCACAACAAAATGTCTCAGTATTTTTAGAGAACTCATTAAAGGACGTTTATTCCATCCAGTCCAGATTTAGAACATAAAATAGTTAACATCACTGTTAACAGGTCATACAAAGAGTTTAATAAATATCTCAATGAACAAATCCACCCAAACTGAGAAGTGAGGATGATTGTAACCCAAACAGAAGAAGAAAAGCAGCCATTATGTGTTTTATGTAATAACAAAAAAAAGTTTACAAAAACCAAACAGCAAAATATTCTAACATATAAAAGCAGCCATTTCAATGTCATTATAAAATATAGAAGCAGCAGTATTTAGTATTTATTACTTAAAGGGCTGTTTTTATTGTACAAAATGGAAAATTGTTATACCGAAGCAATAAAACAAACCTTTTATTCCCTCAGTATGATTTCATGGTGACTTTACCAGTAATGATAAATAAGTAGCTTTACCCATCACCATGTTTTTCTTTTTATAACAGAAACTCTTAATAAAATGAGATTTTAAATAAAATGCACCATGTGATTCCTCCTGCTGGTAATCTGACGGGCTGTGAAACCCTGATTGCATCTCATACAGCGTTAGTGTGTTCGCCATGATGAATTGTTTTCTGTCATCAAAACATCAGGAACCTTACTGGGAAACTTAGTCTTTGTTTTGATTTTGCACTCCTTTTCCTTTAAAACTAAATAGCTGATGAACATAAAGTTCCCATTATCTCTAGCTGAATGTTGTATAAGTGTTTGCATTTTAATTAACTATATAAAGCATGCAAACAGCAGAAAATAGACCAGAAGTATAAAAAAAAACTTTAGGTCTTTATAGATAAAGTATTTAGCTCAATCTGCAGTGTTTATATACTTGAATGGGGACCAGTATGCAGGTCGGTAAGGGGGCTGCTCCATGTGGGTGGATGGGGCCCCGTGTATTACTGCATGCATGGAGAACAGGTCTGTAAAGATGCCTCTGCTGCACAGTCCCAGTAGGGTGAAAAGGATTAAACCCTCCAGCCAGACACTGGTCTGTCAAAACAACACCAGCTTTCAGAGCTGCAGACAGCCAATCAGCGGCCACCTCAGAGGAGGATGTGTCAGGAGCGTCGTCTTGGGTTTAACTGGTTTGCTGTTTTTAAATAATGGGCTTTTTGTCCTTCACAATGCTTTTTCTCAACATAGAAAGACCTGATCTAGTTATTTATATGTGTTTTGTTTCTGTAAAGGCAGCATTTTTTTTTATTTTACGATATAAGATGAAGACATTTTCACATATTTGACATAAATAAGACTCATAAAGCTTCCTCCTTTTTTTCAGGTGACGGAGCTAAATGAGGCGCTGTCCAACGAGGAGAGGAACCTTCTCTCTGTAGCCTACAAGAACGTGGTGGGCGCTCGGCGCTCGTCCTGGCGCGTCATCTCCAGCATCGAGCAGAAGACGTCGGCCGATGGCAACGAGAAGAAGATCGAGATGGTGCGGGCTTACCGGGAAAAGATCGAGAAGGAGCTGGAAGCCGTGTGCCAAGACGTCCTCAACCTCCTGGACAACTTCCTGATCAAGAACTGCAACGAGACGCAGCACGAGAGCAAGGTGTTCTACCTGAAGATGAAGGGCGACTACTACCGGTACCTGGCCGAGGTGGCCACGGGGGAGAAGAGAGCCTCGGTGGTGGAGTCCTCCGAGAAATCATACAGCGAGGCCCACGAGATCAGCAAGGAGCACATGCAGCCCACCCACCCCATCCGCCTGGGCCTGGCCCTCAATTACTCCGTCTTCTACTACGAGATCCAGAACGCCCCGGAGCAGGCGTGCCACCTGGCAAAGACCGCCTTCGACGACGCCATCGCCGAGCTGGACACCCTCAACGAAGACTCCTACAAAGACTCCACTCTCATCATGCAGCTGCTACGAGACAACTTGACGCTGTGGACGAGCGACCAGCAGGACGACGAGGGAGGAGAGGGCAACAACTAAAGCGTCTCGCACCTCATTCTGCCAAAAAAACAAACAACACGCGCGCTCACAAATGATGACAAAAATAATAGTTTTAAAAAAAAAAAGTTCCTAATTTACAAAAACAAAAATCGGAGGGTGGGGTGGGAGCGGCGAAACACCGGCGGCCAGTTTAGCTGATGGTACTGACGCGGCTGCTGTTCTTTATTTTTCCACAAATTAATAGTGAAAAAAACAACAAAAAAAAATAAAAGAGGAGGATGGGAGACAAGTTTAGTTTGTGAAATAAACTAGGATTAAACCTAAAACAATGAAACCCTTCCTGACAGCCTCTGCAGCATTTGCCAAAATATGACTTTAGAAGCAAAGAGGCGCGGCGGCGTTCACGAGCGCGCCACTATTCGGGTGACGACGCCTTCACACTGCACGAGACTGGTGTTTGCAAATGAAGCGGAGCTGTCTTAATGTCATCATCAGCGAGGGGTGCAGCAAAATCCAGTTTTGATGCTTGAGCAGCGGTGGGGGGTGGGATTAGCGTAACCTTGAATGTTATGGCCTTTTTGCTTAGAGAGAGAGAGAGTGCGCGTGAGCAGACAGGTTTCCAGAGAGGCGTAGGACTTCATCGTACCGGCATCTTTAGTTGCACCGCAACCATGATGGAGGAGTGACAAGCAGGTTGTCTCTGGTGGAGAGAAAACACGTTTTTTGGTTTGCTTTGTGTCAGGTGTGTGTCCGGCTCAGTCACAAAGTCCGTCATACTGTAACTAAAAATGCAAACTCATAAAGTAAATTAGTGCAGCTTGTCCCTCTCATGTGCTGATGTGCTTTCTTAAATAAATTAACCGTTTTTGGACACCTAATTCTTATTGTCATTACTGTAACCTCTATTTGACCCGGAAAGCGAAATGAAAATTGACCTTTTTTTTTTTTTAAAACGTGGTGACTGAAAATGTGTCTCCAGGTGATGCTCGCCCTAAAAACAATCAGCAGGATCTCTGGGAAAAAGGCACCTGTAACCACAGGGCTGAATGATGAACAGAGCACATGTTAAAGTGAAAGCTGTACAAGCAGGTTTGAGGTTTGTGGATTTACTTTGTCTTCACTTTCTTCTCAGTCAGGAAAATGCACTTGCCTCGTATACTGTCTCTTCAGTGTAAGATGAAAACTGCTCCAATATTCTCCATAATACAATATTGTGCATGCTGGTGATGTATTTATACAGTAGCTTTATTAACTTATACTGTAGATGTTATGTATTCATATGAACATGGAGTTAGTAGACCTTAATCAGATTCTTTTCTATTTATTTCTTTTTATTGCAATTGTTAGCTAGACCTTATTTTAATCTGTGTTTTCTTTACTCCATTTGCTGAAGTACGCTATACCAAAACAAGTGATTGTTAACAATAAATTGATCTGTTACGGACTTCGTTATGGTGACATGCATTTCTTGATTAGGGGGATTTGATGTGAATGTTTGCATGCAGAAAAATAAGGTATAAAAGTTTACATATGATCAAACTAAGCTGGGTCAGACAGAAGATTCAACCTCAGAGAAAAAGTATAAAAGACAGAAAAACTGGTCATGCAGTAAAACTAAAAAAATACAAATAGAAACTCAACAAATTCCCGAAAACTAAATGAAATGTTGGGACATTTGGTCATTTTATGGAAAACAGGAGATTGTTTTAAATGTGAATAAAGCAAATGGTTATTTAGGAAAAGTAAATATAAAAAGGAGAATTTCAGATGTTCCACAAACTAAAAGGAACCGTCTACAAACGTTCTGTTGTCAGAAGACTCAAAAAGTTGCATTTCCTGCAGATTAACGAGGATTCATGGAGTTTATCAGGAGATATTTGATCAGACAGCATCTCTAATGGCACAGGGTCGTATAAGTGGCTATGCAACCACGTTTCCACATGTTTAATGGCTCCATCAACACTAGAAACAAAGAAATTTAATTAAATCCCATCCAGGCGACCTTTATTATAGAAAATAGGGACCGCATCGGTCAAAAAGCCCAGACCTGCTGAACAGCCAGAACCGGCACCAGAGTGGGACCAACATTCCTGCCCTGAAGCTCCAGCAGGTGGTCCCATCACTTTCCAGATGTTTAGAGATAAAGGAGGAGATGATGCTTAGTAACTTCTTATTGATGCGTTTCTGCCAGCCAATAAAAAAACGAGCCGATGTTTCCACAAAATGCTCAAACACTTCATTTTTAACATTTATGTTGTTTAAGGTCTGGTATTTATTTATTTTTTGCAACATTTCAAGATTTTTAGAGCCAGTTTTTACGGTAATTACTTTTTTTTTGCATGATTTTAATCAGTTTGGGGGAATTTTAGCCCATTCTCCTTTGCATCAATGCTTCAGTTTATTGATAAATAGGTTCAAACACAGTTCTGCTGTGTCTTCTGGTTTGCTGTGTAGCCCATTAGCTTTAGCGCCAAGCCAGATGCCGTCACATTTCTCTTTGAAATATTTTGCTTCAGAGGATTTTACTCCTGATTTTATAGTTGTGAGAAGCTCAGAAGCCTGTGGTGTAAAGCAAGCTAAGAGCAGCATCAACCCTCATTGTTTTGCCGAGTTTTTAGGTAATTAAATAATTTTTGAATAATTTTTTTTTTGTTGTAGAGAGATTTTATTTAGCTGAAATTTAACTTTAAAAACAGATGAGTTATGCTGCATTTTCACTTTAGGAGAAAACAGCAAGTAGTTCAAAGTCATTCATTTAATCCTCTTTTATGAGTTAATGCAGGTTTATTTAAAACAATTAAAAAGATAAAGTGAAATTAGTGTCTTAATTTATGCTGGAGACAAAACACAAGTCGCCACAGTGAGCCGAGGGTGAACAAGATTCATGATGGTGACGTTTGATGCAAGGCCGGTTTATTTGTGTGGAACATTTCAGCTCAACATGCTTCAAACAAAACAAGCCAGGTGCATTTGCATTGCCACGAAGTAACAGAGAGGGACGGACAGCAAGACCTGGAGGCCATAGCTGCACTCGACCTCCATCAGGAGAAGCCAGGGGCCACCAATCTGCTGGAAGGAGACATCCACTGAAGCAGCGCTGTATGTAGGATGAGAGAATAAACTCCTTTGGCTCTACACCTCATTGGATGTGACCATCCTGTGGTGTCTTTCTCTAGCATGCAGCTCAGTCACATGACTGCAGGTTTTCAGCATATAACTGCTTCAACACACCTTAGAATAAATGGATTTTAATGCCTATGAAGTTCTTTACAGCGACTCGCCAAGTTGAGACGGGTGTGTTGGTGCAGAAATATGCTAAAATCCTGAAGGGATGCAGCCCTTGTGGGACCCAGTTGCTTAGCTGTGCCTTCCAGTTTACCCAGCAGGTGAAGTGAGGTAATGGGACAGTGTCACAACAATAATGTGTTTGGATCATAGACATAAAATGACAAACTCCCTCCTACCCGGCCCCTTTTAAAACTTTATCAGAAATATTGGTATTAACATGATATTCATGACTCAGTTCATGTAAACATTATGACTGACAAGGAAAAATACCACTGACTGCATAAATAGCTAAAACATGCAGCGGTATAACCGTAGTGCCCTGGAAAGTAGTGCGCACTGCGCCCTTTTTCTGTAGTGCGCACTATTTAGGTAAATTGCGGCTCAAATTAAATAATGGACGTTGGGCACTTACCAGTAGCGATTTACAACCAGTTAAGACTATTCTGCTTCAGGTCAAAATGATTATTTTATGTTTAATACACGGCTAAAAACAGCTAACACTTACATTGCTAACTGTACCGCAGTCTCAAACAAATGATAGGATCAATGAGTTATGCAAGTCTAAAATTAGATATGTAGCAAGCTGTGGGAGAGGAGTTGAGAACCGTAAGGAAATAATTTCATACTCACAGATACAAATTAGCCTCCGCTGGAGTATTGTTTGCCGCCATTATTTTGAAAGTCCAGCATTTCCTTTTCCGCTCCGTCAGCAAGATGGCGTCGGTTTACGTCGTTTCACACTAGGGCTGTGCCTCAATCAGCACACTAACACTACTTAGCGCACTACGCAGTGCGTTAAATGTTCATCTAAATGCACTTAAACATAGTGCGCTTGACTCTGGTCCTGAAATTTTTCTAATGGCTGTGTTACAACCAGCTCACCAACACTACTTTATGTTTAAGGGCGTTTACACAGCTCATGGCTGTGTCCGAATGTGCACCCTAATCCCTACATAGGGCCCTATATAGTGGACACGCCATTTTGTAGGGGTGTC